>KI423915.1:0-16987 GCA_000473375.1 Anopheles culicifacies | reverse complement strand
CGTTCCATACTTAGCTGGCGCCGCATTGCCATGTTGGACGTTCGGAATCTTTTGCACTGTTTTGCATAATCCATCCCTACGATACCGAATTCCACGCAAGCAACCCAACAAAGCAAAAAAAAAAAGAGAGAAGAAGATAAAACAACGATACTGCCATAAAAGATCATTAGTATCCAGTTATGTACGGTGACATTATTCCTGTTTTTATTGTGTACCGCGCACCGTGTCTCGGAAGGCGCTCTTCGATCCCAATCGGAGAGCTTTGCGATAATTTATGACTTTATTTGATTCTTTGCTTGCCTTACGGAGAAGCATACCGAACGCACCAAACCACCTCCAATAAACGAATGGTGAACCGAATGTAAAATCGTTTGCTTTTATGAGCACCGCCGCTGTGAGATTCGGTGCGTTACTATGGACAGAGAGTTTTTTTTGTTGTTGAATCTGCACAAGACCTAGATTTAGAATTTCGGTATCCAACCACTAATGCGACACTTGGCGCTCAACGGAAAACGTTTGTGCGGTGGTAGTTTTTGTGTGCCGCTCGCTAGACTACCGATTTTCGGACGATCTTATCTGTGATGAGTGGAATAAAACAGATTATTTCTAAAACAGGACATCACCAAACCGATCGATGCGTTGCGTTCATGAGCAGTTGAAAGTGAAAAATCTTGTTCACATTAAGCTTCTTTCCTTCGTGGAAGTTGTAGAAGATTGCTCAAAAACGTGCAAACATTGCAAATAAGCAACTCGAAGATTCGATCTTCACGAGCAGTACTGACGTGAGCAGCGATCGGTGCTGTATTACGTGTTCGAAAAGAGCTACTGATACAATCGGCACCGAGACACAGAGAACGACCCGCAAAAGAATCCACTTCAAATTGGTCGCAAAAAATTACATCCATCGTCAGTTGTTCTGTATCACGCCGGACAGACACCGAGGCATTGGGGGGGTTAATCTGATATTTGGCCACCAAATCGGTATAGTTCGAACAAGCGACCGAAACCGAACACCGAAACGCTTTCAAAAGGGGGCAGGTCGAGGTTTGGCGACTTTGATGCATTGCTCGCCCAGGCGTCGGTAAAGTTGAAAAGTGTCACTTCTTATTAATGGCAAAATGGCAAGCCCGTTGGTAACCGACCGGTGTTCAACAAAACGCAAGAAACAGTAAAAGAAAAAGAAACAAGATTCATTTTCCTTCCTCCCATTCTAGCGTGATCATTTCGTCATCCCAGAAATTGGGCTATACACGTCGGTGGTATTTGCGATAGCCGCTGGTTTGAATGTCCTGACAGCCGGCCACTTCGGTACCATTGTGCCCTTTGCAGCTCCCTTTTTTTTTGCAAACACCATCAACCAAACCGGTCAAATAATGCGATCAGTCATCTTTTTTTCTTTCCTACCAACACACACACACGCACTCGTGGTGCCGACGAATTCCAATCGATTGTCGGCCGGATTGTGCTAGGGACACTTCGAAAGAGCGAGCATCGAATCGACAAACGACACGAAAAATGACGCATCGTCTGGATAGCACCGGCATGAGAGCCTACCGGTACACGATCGAGAACCATTCGTCTTCGTCCTTTTATCTTTGATCTCCTTGAGCAGCTCATACCCGTTTCGGACGGTGGCCGTGTTGCTTCCCGGTTGCGGGATCTATTGAAGGTACATTCCTCAAAACATAACCGGGACAACGTTGGTCAGGGGCTGGAATCGAGAATCTTGTACGAACGATCAATGCGCATCATCGTAGACACACACACACACTTCAAGTTCACTCTCTAGGATTAGTTTGGCCTGTTAGTTTGGTTACGTTCGATCATCGTTTTTTTTTTGGGTGGTGATGCTTACTTCTGCATTTCTAGTTTTTATTTGAATACTCATTAATCATTTTCGTTCCGAGGGAGAGTGATGTTACGGAAGAGTGCAAACGAACCGGGCCGGATCAATAGAAATTTCCGACCAACCTATACGGCGGAGCGGGTTTTGTTCTGCTTCCACAACAATGGACAATGAAATTCTAAGGAATTTCGAGTATGCTTCATCATAGCATTATCGAAACCATCACGGCCTTATGTGCATATCAGAAGGTGTTTTTTGAAAGATATCGGTAATAAGTAAGCATGCACAGATTCTTACACTACATATGTCACCCATCTGTATGACTACGATTTAATAAACCAAACTATTATCTCATAGGCGAAAGAATGCATCAAATTATCAATTCTTCAAGAATAAATATGATTCAGAATTCTTGGAACGCTTAGAATTCTTTAATTCTTGATTTATAAAGCTATGGGAAGTAAAAAAATATATACTCGACTTATGATATAAATAACCTCTCTTTTGCAGATTAATGTGATCGACTCTTCTCAAATGTATCGTTAAGCATAACACGAAATCTGATGATCAAAAAAAAAAAAAAAAGATTAAACCTGTTGACCGCATTTAAAGATTATATTAGTGATGATCACAATGTCATTAGCTGAATATTAAGAGCAAATAAGGCTGTAACTTGAAGGTGAGATGTATCTGTTGCCAAAGTATTAGTTTTCAGAACATAATTAGCTGCAACATATAATAAAAATATAATTAAAACAGTTTCTATCATTCTCACATTAAAGAATACTAAACTCACTTGTAAATAACATTTGTTCCAAGCGATCTTTCGTTCTAACCATTTTTTAATCTCTAGCAATAGCTGGGCAACTTCACACGTTTGCTCGATCATCTACCATACATTCCGATCAGATCCCAGCTATTGCCGTAGAGGCTTCCCCGCAGAATGTTTAGCGCTCATAGCATCGTTCTTCTCCTATTTTCTTAACCATTTCCCACCGCTGGATTCCAAAGCATCAGCAAGAATCTAAATTCCCAGCCATTCGGCACATTATGAATGATAATGCAGTTTTGCTCAAACCCTTGGCTGCTCATGAGGTAAGCAAAGCAGCCCTATTTCACTCTACGTTAACGTGTGTGCGAGTGTGCTGCTGCGCCGAGTCGGAAATGGTGATCATCTTTGTCCCGGTTCGGGGCTCATCTTCTCTCGGCATTCGGCCGCATAAAACTACGACCATTATAAACAACAGCATCACAGGAAGATCCGATCCGATGACCGGTACCGGGCAGCGCACCGCACCGGGCAGCGATTGTTAAACCTTCAAGCGAACCCTATGATTATCGAAGGTTTTTATTGTTTCCCTTCAGCAGCCCATGGAAGTCCCATCCCGTCTCGGTATTGGCGAAACCCGTGTGCCGGTGGTTTTACGTGTTTGTGCTGACCAGCAGGCAAGAGGCATCTTCAGCAGCAGCCACACCATAATCTCCGCTACTCCTTCGTGCTCGGGTGAGACAAAAAAAAATCATCGACCATCGCACAGTAAAAGATGCTGTCTCATTATTTTTAAATTTCCCTCCATCCCAGCCATCCAATTCAGCCGGAATCCCCGGGAGTGTGACCCGGAGAGATTGAGATTGGGACAGCGCCATCAACCCCGACAAAGTCCTCGATTGCTCGTCATAATTTTCTTGCGCACACTCGCCCCTCCCCGCTGGGCACTTTGCTCGATGCCCCTGTCGCCTGGCTCGCGCTTGCCTTCGAACTCGGTGGACCTTCTTTCGGAGGACCCATTTAGCGCCGTAAAAGGTACCATCGTTTCCGTAATTCCGCCCATTCCATGGAAGATCACGATAAAGATCGGGGATCGTTAGAATATGACACGGGACTTGGGTAATGCGTGGATGAACCGCTCGTCCGATGACCGGATGTAGCAACCGATCGGAATGCGGGGAATAATTGGGCCTCTTATTGGAACCGCAACACCGTTAGTGCATTAGCACCATTCAGAGGGTTTTTTTTTTATTTCTTGGAAGTATTAATTATTTCATTAATAAAACATTGCTCAACGCTTCGGGAGCCCAAACCAAAACAAAACAAAAACCCCGAAAAACTGCAGTGTCATAATAAACACCCAATTTAGCTCAGGCTGTTTGCTGACTGCTACACAAAACAGGGGAAAAACACACAAACTAAAAGGAAAATTTTGGAATGCCATCGGATTGGTAATAAATATTGTCGTTACCATTCTATTTAGTGCGCAATAAACAAGAGGTAAAAAATGTCCATACAAAAGGGAAATAATGTGATAAGCCAAAAAGCAACAACCTGTTACAGAGATGAAAATGCCAAAGCAAGGATAGGAATGCAACAAATAAACCAAAATAAAAAAATCTGGTTGAAATGATTAGTGCGCATCATAAGCAGAACACCTCGCAGGGAAAAGCCTTAAGGCATTCGGGAAAGATATAAACCCACAACATTCCCTCGGGATCAAGAGCAGTTTTTTTCTACTCTCTTTCTCTTTCTGTTTTTCGCTTAATGCTTTTTGGCAGTGACTTGTCGCACTTCGGTTTCGCGTTCCCTCCCACAGCGGGGCGTCCCACAAAGGATCGTTTGGCGAAGTGCGCTCGTTGTCGCATGAAATCCGAAAATCAGAAGAAGTGATTCATGGCTAACGTTTCTCACACTTTGCTTCCCAATTTTCCACCGTTTCTCCATATTTTCGTCGGTACCGTCTCGTTTAGCGTGCGTTTCCTTCTTTTTCCTTCCTTTTTCAACCAATTCCTCCTAGTGTGTTTTGTTTTGTTTTGGGATCGCGATCACGCGGCCGAAGCCACGCGGCAGCGCCCATCCCAATTTACCGAAAAGGCAATGCGAGAGAACATGGAAGAAAGACGGAATCGAAAGAAAAAAAGTGGCTAAGAATGCCGCAGGTTCGACAGAACGAAGGAAAAACCTTCGCCCAGGGATGGAAGATCAAACTGCACTAGGCAGCGGGTGGTGTTGAGCGGTGGATTAAATTCCATTCTTTCTTCTCCCTTTGCAAATGTGTATTCGTTGATCGTACAAAATCGGATGGATGGGAAGAGGGTTAACGTGGGGGCCGTGGTTCTGAGGTGAATGGTGGAGGTGCGTTTTGGTTTCTTTGGAAATTCTCACGAAATATGATCATTTATCATCACGTATGTGAGCGTGTGAGTGCGTGCGGGTGTATGTGTGAGTGTGCAAGGCAAAAAAGGCAAACAAACTCAACTTGGCAACTTGCAAAAAGGGAGTAGAAATGTACGTTTTGTCTGGTGGGTTTTTGAAAGATGCCGCACGCTAACTGGACGTTTCTGGCTTTGTGCTGGGGTTGCATATTTTTGCAATCGTATCAGATTTAAGGGATGCGCATAAAATCATTTCGATGTGTCTGCACAGCGGGCCATGCGAGCGGCTTATCATGGCGTTCATTAGTATGGGAAAGATTTAAATGACCGTCACCGGGCGACAAGACACGAACCCTTCGAAATGATGTTTCGTTAATTTAATGGGAAAAATACGAACAGGTATGTTGGTTGATAGTTAATAAAAATATTTTCTACAGTAATTTACAGTTTTTTCAAAACAAGAATTGTTGTTTTTTTTTGTTTTTCAAAACAAGTATTATAACAAAAAAAATCAAATAATAATAAAATGTTAACGTCATTACATTATAAATGGCATTAACTAAGCAAAGGAATAAAAAGGCAATTAACGAAGTGAATTAGCACAAACAACTACGCAATCTAATCACTTTGAGCAATCACGCATAAACTGCATACTTCATCGTTTGGTAGATTAAGTTAAAGAATAAAAAAACACACATTAAACAAGGCTTGTGACGTAAACGCGTCCTCCTCATGTACCACCGACTGTAGAAGTTTTCGGCGAAATGACAACGCACAACATTAGACAAAGTCAAACTGGTCAACAAAGCTGAATAAAAACTACTCTTCTAATTTACGGTGTTTTTTTTTTTTGGGGGGATTGATTCACTCGTAAAAAAGGCCTTCCAAGCGATCAAGGTGATCTCTAATCATGCATGCACAAATGTGCACAAGTAATCGCACGGTTTGTTTAAAATCCGTTTCAAGTTTTCGCCCCCAACATCCATTTGTAGTGGCAAATTCTTCACCTCTGTCTCAGGAACAAGATGACCTTTACGCATGTACAACGTATCTCTGTGTCTGTGTGTGTGTGTGTCCCATCGCAGCAGCAAATTCAATCACACGTATAATTGATTTTCTGACGGGTCTCATCGGCAATAAGGAAGCAAAAAAAACATTAAAACGGTACAACTTTATGTCTTTAGCACCGCATTTACGGCACGGGGTGGCGGACGGCACCCAAAGTTCAAGGTAAGCGAACGGAGCTGGTAGCAAATAAAACCCATCATTAGTGTGTGGAATCGGGAAGAAATTACTGCACTCTCATCGTGCTCAGATTAAGCAATGTGGCATCTTTCGCGCATTAAACGATGCAAAGAACAGGAAAAAAACCACCAACGCCACTGAAGAATCTCATCCAATTCCACAAATCACACATCGATTAGTATAACCATTTATTAGGTTTAGCAACATCCAGGGATAATTATTATGTTCCGCATGGTTGGCCTGCAATCAAACAATCATAAGTCATCGACACGACACTTATGCTCGGACGATTGCACACGCACATTGCGGCATCCGGGCAATGTTGTAACATCTTCTGGCTCGGAGGTGTGCAAATTGGTCCGTGGTGCAATCTTTTTTGTGCTTGTGTGCGTGTGAGAGTGTGCTTCTCTCTCTCTCTCGTTTGGTTGCTTATTGGTAACAAAACTGCATCAGCACACAGAGCCAAGCCCAAAAGCACTAGGGTTAAGGTTGGTGTGGAAGTGCAGAAACGGAACGATAAAACAGCGATAAAGAAAGAAAGAGAATTAGCGGCACTGCTTTCATGAGTAAACCCAACGTTACCAAACCATAAACCGGTGGGATTCCAGGATTCCCGAAAACTATGCCGGATGTACCAGTGGGTAGACACTGGGAGGCCTCCACACGTGAAATGTGTGTTCGCAACAAAATTCTTCCTTTGCTTTGGTTTTTCTTCTTTGGCAAGGCTTACCATGCCCTTCGAATGTGCAACACCAACCGGGACTGTATGGCCGTGTACGTGTGGGACCATGGCACGCGGAACACAACCAAAACCGGACCAGGAATCGACAACAGCACGGCAGCATCTTCGTCTGCACGGAAGGGATGTGGATAGAGTCGCCGGAAAAATGGCCACACTAGCAGCGATGCTGTTGCTGTCGGGGTGGTCAAATCCCGGTCGCGGGAAGAATGTTGAACGGAGCAGCAAGACACGTAAGAAAACATTCACCTCCCAAAAGGTATGCGGTGCTGCTCCCCTCAGTTTGTGTCCTTTTGTCAGCCTTGCTTGATCCTTGCCTTGCCTGCACGGCTGTCCATTGAAAGGAAGAATGCGCATTGCAATTGTTTCTGTTCTGTTCGCTCGTTTCGTTTTGTTCTGTCATCCCACACCGACCGCGCGGTCTGACACCATCGGACGGGGGTTCCACTTCACAACCCAGGAACGACCCTTTTACCACACAAGAGCACATTAATGTTTAGACCGAGCGAACCTTCAGGACCCGGGCAGCCCTGGAACGGCTCTGGGATGGATGGAAAATAAATAATAAAACGATTCGAAAACCGTTCAGGGCCAATAGGAACCCACCGGAGGTGTGTGTGTGTGTGTGTGTGTGTGTTTGTTGCCAGTTTGGGGGTTGTTACGCATCATGCAATGCCGCACCATTTTCGACGGTTCAAGTGGCTTCTAGCCTATTCTTTTCCGATGGCTTTTTGTTTCCTCATCTTCGTTCAAACAAACAACCAACCATCCTACGAGTAGGACATTGCGTCTGACGAGTCAGCCAGCGGGAAAAGGAAGCTGGGAAAGGTTACCCATCGGGTGCGGGTTCATAAAACGGTTCACTTTTGTTATGGTAGCTCTCGTATAGGAGTCTTCGAATGTTGATTCTACTAATTCGAGAGTGTTGAACATGATACAGGTTTGGCAGCTCCGGGTTGTCTCTACCTGTTCTCCATCATGACATTCCGTGTAATCCTTTTTTTTGCCTACCGTCTCTCTCTCTCTCTCTCTCTCTCTCTCTCTCTCTCTCTGTGAGTGTTCTGACGAATGAATTTTGAAGAACAAACTCAATCTGCATACGTTTAGAGAAGTTGAGAAGAAACAAAACAGATGACTTTGTTCAGTTCGATTATAAGGAGACATTAAGCTGATTATTGTTTGACGCTGCTATTAGAATGATATGTTGCATTTAAAGAATGTTAGCCTGTATTGGCTGCATCAGCTGTCATGGGAACAGCTGGTTGAAGCTTTTTGGATTATTAGCTCTGGAATTTTAATAATATTGAGGAAGATGAGATTTTCGATAGTTTGAGGCATAGATGAAGTGTAACCTGAACAATTAATGTAGACTACTGAGAGCTTCTTTCTATATGCATCTAATCGCTCAAATATTTAACACAAAGGGGAATCAGCAAATATTCTTGATCGTTCACATGCGTTCACCAGCAATGTAACACGTAATTTTGGTGCGTGCACATACCTCGTCCATCTGCTACGGCAGCATGACTTCGCGCGTGTAATGAAACGTGTAAGCGAAGATTACAGCATCGTTAATGGCATATTTCGAATAGATGTGTGCTGCCATGCTTCCGAAAGCCATCAATGAAAACGATACCACGGTTCGATGTGTGCGTGCGCGAGTGTGTGGGAAAGTGAATGAAGCCCAAAAATCGGGATGGGCGCCAATCTTGCTGCTGTTGCCGCTGCTGCCGAATATTGAACGCGAGTGAAAGAAATTGAAGTTTCGATTCGGTAAGAGAACGGAACAAGAACGAACAACGAACGAAAAGAAAAGCATTTTGGAATGTTTGAGACAGTTGGAGTTGGGCGTACGGGAAGTGAACGAAGTGTAAGGGTATAAAGAAAAAGAGTTAAATACAAAACAAGATTCGCAACTTTAAACATAAAGCTATAAGAAAAATGGCAACACATAGAATAGGAATGAAGCAAGTAAATAAGATAAACAAAAAAGAAACACAAAAGATATGCAGCGCGCGAATAGGAAAAACAAGTAAAACAAAAAAAAAACAAGCAACCAAACAAACAAAACTAACGATCGACGTGAGAAGACAGCCGTAAAGCAGGCGGAAGAAACAAAAGCGCAAAACTTGCAAAACGGCAAGCAACGGGGGGAGAGAAGCGAAGCGCTAAGAAAAGTGAAGTCTCGTTCGAAAATTAACAAGCGTACACGTTCGGATGGGGATGAAAGCACCAAAAACCGAAAACGAAGGAACGTTAACACTGAAAAGCTGCCAACGAGCAAACACCATTCTACGCCGTGAAGCAAACGGATGGCTGGCTGCCGTAGTTGCGTACGAAACCAACCGAGCAACAAATGGCTGATAAGAGTTTCGGGCGGGTGCGAGGTCTTGCGTAGTTCTAGCACTATGTTTGCCAACATATAACCTTTTTATGGGGGGGGAGGAGGTAAGGTGAAGAACGGAAGAAATTACTTCCTTACCCATTCGCACACAATCTGACCGAAACGGTGAACTGTATCGACAACGAAGTGTGTAGAGACAAAGCATTCTATCGCTGCGTAACGTTTTACATTCAATTGTCTTTAAATCATCCCCCTCACGGTTAGCTCACCGTGACCACCATTCGAAAAAAAAAGAAAAAGGAACAACCATCACCACCGAAAAGCACCGGAGGTATCGAAACGTCAACTGGCATTCCTTTCCACCACGCAACGGGTGGTCACCGCGGTTTCCACACATGGCACACTGGCGGGACGGGAAGGAAGCGACAGAACGATCGTAGCTGCAAACACGAACTGCAAAGTGGTGCCGTTCGCAACAAGACCTCGCCTCGGTTCCATCCTTTCTTCGGCGGCTGTGGCCATTTTTACGGGTAAAGGGAAACACCAAACGAGTGAGCGAGCGTGTGTGCTGCAGTGCGAATGCGCGATCACCGCGCAAGAACAAAACTGCAATCGGGCAAAGAATGTGTTTCTGGTTTCTACGGAGCAGCAGCAGAAGCAGTGAACATGCAAGCAGGAAGCAAACAACAACAAAAAAGACAACGCACACACGTATATCCAGTTAAACCTGTTTTATGTGTGTTTTATTACTTTGACCAATAACACTTAACGAGAAATTGAATCTTTTCCACGGTTTGCACCGGTCGGCCGGCACTGGAATCCCTTAACTTCAAACTCACACATCGTTCCTGCCGTGTATGTGTGTGAATCCCATGACGCAATGTGCTTTAAATAAGACGATCGGAGACGGACAGAGACACAAACCTCCACTTCACCATCCCCAACTCCCCTTTTTTTAAAGTCCGAATGACTAAGAGGCTGAACCCCATCGGCATTCTGAAGCTCCCCAACTCGGAGCTTTCGTCCATTTGGAGAGGATTTTCTGGTGCGCTTCACCTTGCACAGGTTGGGCGAAGTCGAAAGGCGCATTGGAAACATTCCTTTCGTATGCCTCAAACTCCCCCAAGCCTGGGACGAGCAAACAGAGACAAAGTGTCGCGCGCAACGAAAGTGAATAGGAAGAAACGTGGCGGGAATGAACGAAGGGAGGACGAAAGAATTTGTGAAGGAGATCCAAAGCAGGAAAAGGAAAAGCACACACGCTTAAACGAGAAACGGAAATCGGCCCGGTTGAGGAAGGTTAGAAAGGCCATACAAAACGATGGCTTCAATGGGGTAGGAACGACCCGACAACGCACGCTCGCAAATGATCACGGCTGAAGTCTTCATAACTGCTGATGAATTGATTGTCAAAGATTATCTTCTGCTTAGATTGCTTTCATAGCGCTTGGCTCTAATGATGGGTAGAAGAGGATGAAAAAACCGCGTAAGTACAATATCAAGTTTCTAAAGCGCAACACACTCCATCATCTCCGATGACTTTCCAACGTTTTGGGGAGTGAAAAGAAGGACAAAATGCTAACCATTTTGTGTGTACATTTAAATGCTTCCACCAATGGATGAGGTTTTGGATGAACTGGAAAAGGAAAATGGACGCATATACACGGGCGCACAAAACCAGGTACGGAGGAAACTTGTATTTCGCAATGTCAAACTTTGGGCAAAAGTCGAAAGAATGTTTCCTTCGGCAGTGGTCCTGTCAGAACTTCTACTGGGTTGTGTGGGGTATTTGTGGAGAAAGGGGTTCACTCACACAAACTCGACGCACACGAAAAGTCTGCACAAAAGTCCCCCAAGCACACACCTTACCAAAATGGAGATAATTCATTGCACTCCTCGTTCGCCGTATCGCGCCGTCTCTCTGGGTTTGCCCGACAATCTTTAGCCATGACGGTCGCAGCAATGGGTGGAATGAACCATGAGAACCACTTTCAAGGTCTCCCTTGTGCCACCCACCTTCAAAACGAGCAAGCACACACAGACACACCGGTATACGCGCAGAACTACCCCGGTTCGATCTTTTGCCTGACGGAACAATTTAGATAAGGCTCTTCAACAGCCCCACCCGTGTGACTACATTGCCCTCACTACACGAAAAGAAGAAAAAAAACGTCATCCTCTACCCAATTTCTTGAAAGACTTTATGAAGCTGGACCGAGAGATGCTGGCGAGAGCGGAATAAACCCATTTCCCAGACGGATCCCAGGGCGGTTGAGCCGCAGCCGAGGATAACGACCACAATTAGGGACGATTAGCATGAGTAGCGGACGCTACTTTGACGGTTGATTATCCGTCATCGGTACTCGTTCGATTAGTCATCGAGGCGATGACTCAGGTTACGGAGACCTCCCCGGTCGATGGGAAGATGGGTTGCTTTGTTTTCTTTCTTTTTTTCTTTTGGTTTACCCTCCAAAGAAAGCGTCTTCACCACCGCAGCGGGCAGCGGGTGACGAATCGTTGGTACACAGCTGGCGTGTTGAGTGTGGTTTTGAATAGCTCGAAATTAGTTTGCCAAATGTTTATGGCACTTTCGTGCGCTGACTTGATGTACCGGAGGTTGTTGGTAAACGTGACGAACGGACGGATTTGGTAGTGCTGTGTTTGATCAGCAAACTTGATTTATGGAATCCTTTACCATGTACTCCAACAGCAGTTACAACAACAGCAACACAAAAAACCCTTCCCGCATTACGCATTCCCTGGTTGTTTCGACCAGTTTTTTGGACCGTAACTCTTCAATTTATGATTAACATAATTACGGGAATTCTAACGAGAGCCCATCATCCACGGAAGGGCCATTCAGCAACGAACACACCACAGCCACAGAACAGCGTCCATAAGTTGGAAACTATTCCTTCGCAGAAGGAATGGATAGTACGACTAGCAACAAAGTAAGCACGAGGAAGCAACAGCTCGGTTGCCACCAAACGATGTCTAGGCGAGCCGTGTGTGTGTGTGTGCGTTGTGTCCGCGTACCATCGGTCGTTGGTTGGCCAGAAACCACTTCTCGGCGGTGTGTGCTGGTAACGGGTCGGCAAATGTTGGAGGACCGATTACTCTCCCGGTTCCAGCATGCCAGCAACCATCTCTCGAGAACCATAAAGCACTCGTTTAAACTGAATTAAACATATGTTATGCGCTCGTTACGTCCGGTAGTGTTTCTCACCGTCCACTGCTGCTGCTACCGGTGAGCTTCAAGCGGCGACTTCTTCTGGTTCCTCGGAATTCTCTCGAGATTGAGACAACGAGTTAGACTCCGTGATGCCTTTGCTGCCAGACAGCAAATGGGTGTAAGTACTCTACGCCAGTGCATTACACACACCCGCGTGTGCAGTCGTAAGCCGGTGTTTCGCCCAACAAACTGCTACAAGGTCGACGGAAATGGTCTCTTGACTCCCTGTGTCAGTAGTGTGTCCCGAGTGTTATCTGGCGTGGGTCATCATCATCATCATCATTTGCTTTCCTGCACGGTGCTGCTACAACTTTATGACCATTGAAACAATCTTCAACGCTGTAAAAGGGCTTTCGCTTCGGAGAGTCTATGAACGGGACAGGGAATTCGGGATCCAGACTTTATTAACTGAAGGCATTTCGTTAATAAAATTGTTCCTTTGGTGGTTAGACACTCAAAATGTGGATTTTAAAAACGGTGTTTACATAAAAATGTTTTGCTTACTAGCAAGGGAATCAACGAAAAACGGGAAAATGCCATAGTAGCACAATAAACAAACCAGGCAAAGAAAAAGCGATTTAAATTGAATCATCTTTCGCGTTCCGGTTACAGGGTCATTGCTACTAGTATATTGCAGAGTTTGCAACATCACAAACTACTGTGCTGAGAAACATTGTCCACATAAAAACGTAAACAGAAAAAGAAAGAACCTCAGGAATAACATTCGAAACTTGACCTGTGCGCTGTGTTTGTCAGCAGGTACCCTCCGATGCAATTGCTAGTCAAAGGAAGTTTTTTTTGTTGTCCCCTCACTTTGCTTAACGTTACTCCTGTTGCGTCATGTACCTACATCTCATGCGAAGTTCTAAAATATCCAACGCTGAATTTCTGGGCACTTTTTGTCAATTCAAAAAAAATGCTAGATCAACATAATACGAGGGTCGAAGACCGGCGGAACGATTCGATTGAACGGGTATTTTTTGTGAGCGTTCCCTACCGGTAAATGCATTTTTGCTGTATCGTCGGACTGGCGTACAACAATGGCAACCAGTAGCACAACTTCCAAAAACAGCATTAGTGCGTTACTGACTTTTGCTGATGCGGTACTACGCGCGATTCGGCGAAAACGTTGATTGAACTCGATCGTGACAATTCCGACAAATGTAGCAGGACGGGGAAATACACAATCCACACTGACGGCACACACACACCCGGTCGGATGTCCGTGGTAACAATCTCCGATGTCATGGCGCAACGACCAGGAACAGTTGAGTGGCTAAAGTGCTACCGTGTCTCTATTTCAAACTTCAACCCCCCCCCCCCCCCCGCAGCCCAACGTGCATGTGTGCCGAAATTTGCTTGCATCGAATAAAATGCATAGCAGGGTGGGTTGTTTTCTTTCGCCTTCATCCCTTTTGGACACCGTGGTCTACACGTGAGAGGGTGAGATGTGCTGATTTGCTGATTTGTAATTACCAGAAACGCAGAATGATTAAACAAAACCATAGCACACAAACTGCAATCTGGACGGCAAGCTATTTGCTTGTTTTGCGTTAGATTTGGGTTGTTTTCTTTTTTACTATTTTGGCAACGCGGCGTGTTTGGCGCGTGTCCGAACAGTGTTGATTAAATTATCCGGTGGTCCGGTGCTGTTGGAAGTGGCGGTGACGTTTGCTAAATTTAGCCGCTTTAGTTGTTAAAACGGTTCCCATGAATAGACTCTTCATTAACGCGAATTCATTCACCTCACCGTACGATATGCATGGTCTGGATGGATTTTCATCCGTTGCTCTTATTGTTTATCCGCCAATGCAGCAATTTGTGCACAGCACGCTGCAACGTGTGGGTTGGTGTTCCCAAAACGGTCTCCCCATCATGGGTTCAAATTAAACTAAGTGATGTTTTCTTGAAACACCACAAGAGCACGATTTTCATCAAAACACTGTGTTGTTTGGTTTGTTGGCAGTTGTCGGGTATGTCGGGGGTTTCTTTTCCTTTCTCCTACCTGTTTTTCAAGCTGAGGTCCAATTTCCATCGCGTGCATGATGGCGTTCGATAGTTTACCGTCGAGCGATTTGATCTCCGTCTCAATACCGTCCTGCGAACGGACGGTACTGATGAGCGGAACGATCGCTTCCGTCAGCGTAGACCATCCCTTGTTCAGTGCACCGACAAACTCGATCAGACACCCCCTTAAAATAGAAAACAAAAACGGAAATTAAGATTAATTTTCATTTATCAAAAATGCCTATCGGTTTTATGTTTTCCCGTTCGTTCCCTATCTTTGCACGGCTCCCCCCAGGGAACGTACCTCATCACATTCTGGCACAAGCCGGAGCACGGTTTCGCGTGCAGATGGTTGTATCGTTTGCAGCTTCCGCAGTAGTTCATGCGTAGCAGCGCTTTCCGGCAGCTCGGTGCCGATACGCCGACCTCTTCCAGGTTGAGCAGCACCTCGGAACCTTCCCGCAGGGCACGCAACAGTACGGAGGCCGAGCTGACGGAGGATACCAGCGAACTGGCCAGCTGCTGCGGTACCATACCGAACGGTTTCAGCTCATCGTACGTGTGCACCAGACAGTTCTTGTAGTCGCTGTGAAAATCGCGATTGCTGCTCACACCGGCCGACGCTGATCGGCCCCGTTCCGTACCGTGCAGGACGTCCGAGTGGATCGCATGGTGGTACGCGACCGGGAACAGGTTGCGGAAAAACTTGTCCGTCACCAGCTCGAGATCATCCCCGGGCCGGTCGGCAATCAGGTTGAGCCGAATCGTTTCGTACAGCTCGCGGATCGGTTCACGGGACAGTGGTGACATCTTGCTGTAGACGGTCGAGAAGAGGATGAGCGTTTTGTTTTCCGACTGTAGCATGAGCTGTAGCAGGTAATCTGAAACGGGATGGAAAAGATGATGAAATTGGATTAAGGTTGGCCGATGATTGAACGCACATACAACAGGGTTGCTTGACCCGGGAGGAATCTGGTTTGGTTATAGAATTTATTCGTTTGTTTATACTGAGTAAAGCAATGCTGAGAATGCTGTTTAAGAAGATCAGAAGGATTTCGTGACCTGTTTCGTGAGTTACATCTAAAGATTTTTAAACCATTTTAAGCAGACTAATTCAACAAGAAATTGGAACTGATGCTAACATCTGACAGAGTCCATTATTTTCTTTTAGATTATTGCCTTTGATGAACATCAAGACTATACCCAATAGTCCGAAATCTAAGCCAGAAAAGTAAAATAAGCTTTTTTCCGGGACTGACATAAAAGAGAAGTGTAAACCATCAGATAGAATATTTTCCCACTGGAACCTGAAATCAACTGCATTCCAGTGAGCGCATACGCTTAAGAAGTCTACAGAGCACAGCACACAAAAGGACCCTGAACTACTCGGGCAAGAAGAGAATGGATAAACAGGGATGAATCAGCGTGTACAAGAGTGCTTACAATTCCCTTTCCGTTCCCATGTCCAATGTCCAAAGGGCAGCAGGAAGGTGCGAAAGCGGGCAAGAAAATTGCATTCCAACTCGAATGTGCAAACGATGATGCTGAAGGCGAATGACTCAAACCTTGAAGAATTCGTTCAGTGAGATGATGTTGGCATGCGTCGGTTATTGGGGGTTTTGGCACACACTGTAGGAATTTTGTAGAATTTTGCTAACTAATGCGAAAAGAATGTTCTACCACCAGGCGATATAGCTGCTCCAAATAAACCGTTTTCAATATTTCTGCAATCAATATTTCCCCAACTGTTCCGGGAGCGTCTCAACGTGTTATTTTTAATTTATTATTAGTTTCAAATTTAATAAAGCAGAAACAGACCCAAACGATGGAATGTTTTCTTCGTGGACGTGAATGAAAAACTTAAACCGTCCAGTGTTTGTGTTCGTATTGTAACTCGAGAACGAGTTTGCTATCTCTCCCCATTCGCCCTAGCATTAATACGCGGAAGCTGCGAAACATCAACCAATATAATCTATTCCTGCCCAGTTTGCATCGAAGATTATTAATGCAGTCCACGTGAGTCGCAAACTTTACCGCCCTGGAACTAGGTGCTATAGTTTGGCCGGGCAGTTTCTTCGGATGACCTACCACCATCACCGTTACCAGCAGGCCACATGATATAGCCATTTCCCCCCTCGGGGCAGAACGAACAAGAACTGCCTGGTGACATTGGGCGCAGCACAACTTTTGCCCGGATGCGTCCCCGGTACGCGGGTGGAAATTGTGTATTCCACACACGACAGTAATTCCAAAGGCATTTGTTAGCTGAGCTGAGAAACGAACGGATGAGCACAAATTTAACGACGAACTGTTCCGCTTAACTAAATCGTTTCCGGCCACCGGGTTGAGCTTGCGTTCCCGTTGTTCCTGTGCGAGGATTCAGCGGGACGTGGAGCCGAGACATTTTAAACGAGCGATGGAGGGAAT
>KI423914.1:17169-28091 GCA_000473375.1 Anopheles culicifacies | reverse complement strand
AAAAAAAAAAGTGCGTCTGATCCGCGAGTACGTCATCGTTTGCACCATCATCATCATCATCGCGTTGTGGATCGCTTGGGTGAGTCCACATTATCTCACCACTACACAGAACCGGTGCGCGAATCGATCGATCAGCGGTGTGTATTCAGCATATTTGACCGTTGAAACGCACGTTAGCATAAAATACGCGGAAGAACAGCGCAATGAGTCACGTTTGGTAGCAGCAGCTCCCCAGCTCTCGCGTACCCGATGGCACAGCTCCATTCAGGGATGTTGACGGTGTTAGTGTGGTTCTGCTTTCCCCCCCAGTGCCATTGGGGAACAGATGGCCCCACAGAGGAAGGGTGTTTAAATCCAAAAACCCAACGAACCTCGTGGCGAAATGCGGGAATGAATGTGACTTTCAGACACACACACAAACGCGCAAGCAGCATGTTTATATGCGTGTGGTTGTTGTGCTGAGCTATTAATTGGATTAAGGGCAAAAAACGACGTACGTTGTTGTTTTTGTTTCGTTGTTTACTGTCCGGCAGCCGCGCTGAAGAAGACCCCTTGGTACATTCTAGCGATGCAGGAGGTGAATTCTAAAAAATCGAAATACTAACTGCTTTTAATATGACAAATGATTCACCGTTTTATTTTAGACATTTAATTTTAGTTCAATATCTTTCGATTGAAGTTCCCTCAAGCGGAAATTATGTTAAGCATACAATTCTATACAGAAAAACGTATTGATATCTACAACAAATTTGTTCGGTGAAAATCGCTTTGATCGTTGGAAAAATGTTTATATTTGGTAAACGCTCTCGATCAAGTTGGGGTGGTTGGGTGGTTTGTTGGAACTCGCCTCGATCTTCACAAAACAAACCATTAGGTCTTCAGAGTTTGTAGCGCTGTAAACCAAAAGAAGAAGTCTTCATCACATCACTTGTCCAATGTTCAACAATATTCACAGATATTTGTGGAATGACTTAATCAGTGTCTTTCTGTTAGCATTTTTTTATGGAATTGGTAGTACATATTTTTTCTTTACACCATACTTGATGTTTCTTAGAAGCATTTCATTATAACAACATTAATAAAACATGCCTGGGCGTTGTACTTTACATGAGAAAGCAAATAGAGTATTTGCGGTAGGCAAACATGCTTACTTCATGAGTAATTGTTCCAAATAGACAAGGCAATGGTAAGATAACGTCCTCTCGAGATTCTTCCTACCATTGGCTTTGTCTGTAGCATGTTATGTTTCTTGCAAGTGGCAATACCCGACCACGGAGAACCACACTCTAGGCATGAGTCTCAAGAAGAAAAAGAAACCCGGATTATATCTGTGGAATGTCGAGCACCGGAAGTACACTCCGTTACCGTTTCACGCAGGAGGATAGTCCACCGGAATCGGGAAGCATGGAAACAAGATATGCATTTGCACCTGATGATGATGATGTCGATGGAAAGTTGGCACACCGCTGCGATGAAAGAGATACGGCAAAGGATATCCGTTCGGGTCGGAGTCGGTTGGGGTTGTGCTGGAAGGCAATTGAGTCTTCCGTTTTTTTTTTGCTTCAAACAGGGAAGCAAACAGGGCCGTCCGATGCATTAGCGAGTTTGTCCCATCGGTGTACGAAAGGGAGATGGGGAAAAACAGGTACGCTTACTACCATTGCACCCCAGATAATACCGTTCGCTGGCAGTTTCCGGTGCGTTCTCTTGCACCAGCTTAAGCACCATTGCCCTGCTCCGGAACATGCCTGAATGCGCACGTGGATGTGCAATGTCATGCGATAATGCGTGAACTGGTTTGGTTGGAAAAAACACACACGCACAGTCAAACTGTCCGGTGTCGAGATCTTGCCATCGCTTATAAATGCATTCCCTTTCTCAAGTGCATCGATGCGTGTCCAAAAAATGCAGCGTCAAACAAGATTAAGCGTAAACTATCAAGCTGTAAGATGGGGCAACTTGGCGCGCTTCGACACCTTCGAAAGATGGATGATAGTTCGAATGAGTCAAATCATTAATCAATTTTTCATCGTGTCGATCATAACTCACTCCAGTTAGATCTTCTCTTAAAGGAGATTGAAGATCTCGTGTATTATTCGCCGATTGAGCCTTTTAAAGCCAAGAACTTCAAAATACGTTGCAAAATGATGGTGAACCTATACCTACATTTGGCAACTTTTCCATGATGTGTGGCATCAAATTATCATGTTTGCGTCTCCTCTGGCTGACCTCACAATCGACCCGATGCTCGACTTGGGGCCGAGGAATTATGCAACGGTCGTATAGTGATCGCTTTCATTTTATGTACACACAGCAACAACGGTCCCCTCCTGTTTTCGTGCTGGTGAAAGATGATCGCGTGAGAAAAACGGTGAAGAAACCAACGTTTGATGCGGCGTGTGTTGGTAGGAGAGTATTCGCACGCACACACACACGCTTGTGCCACATTACCCTTGAAGTGTGGACGCCAATATAGGCTGGGCTGGGGTTGTAGCACACGGTTCCATATGCGCCACCAGTATTCGGTGCATGATAAACGAGCCATTAATTTGATGAGGTAATTATAATATTACCGATCGCGTAGCGATACTGCGTCATTGAGGATAATGAGCGGCCATAGAGGAGTGTTTATGTGTGAGGTAGAAGTTTGCTTGGATGGTATTTTTCTACGCTGCCCGACTGTTGGAGGAAAAACAAAATGTACTTGTAGGAATTTGGCCCAGGCAGCTGTCGATCATGTTTACGGTTTATTGGCAGGGTAAGGTCAGGTGCTGGCGTCTCTGTATCCAGAACGAATGGTGTGAGTGTCGGTGACGGTGACGGAAGTGAAAGCTTACCACGGCCGTTAATCAAGTAGTTGCTGCTTGACAAAAGGGGTTTTAAACGAAATGTTGTTAAATGTTTTATTTTAAATTTTAAAGTCTGTAGAATGAGAATTGGAGCGGTTCGGTGGCCGAGGAGACCGTGGTTCGAATCCCATTCGGGCCGTTACCCCGTAGGCAGGACTGACTATCCTGTTGCGGGTACATTCAAGTCAAGGAAGCCAGAAATGGCAGGCCAAGACCTCCCGAGGTTGTAGAGCCAGAAAAAAAAGTATGAGAATTAATAGTTATTCCATTAGTCACTTTCGATTTTAGTGTCCAATAGATGTCTGAACTTATTAAAATTATAGATAATTCGTGTTTAATTATTATTATTATTTTTTGTTCTTGTATCTCGGTCTGGTCCAGTACATGCTACGGGGGACGGTCCGAATGTGATTTGATCCCCGGTTCGTTGTGTGTTGGCCTGGCGCCGATACAACTCGTCCCCGTCAGTAATTATAAAAACTGTTCAAAAATTAACTTACTCACTTATCAGGCGCTACAACTGCTTCTCGGCCTTGGCGTGCTGTAACAATTCTCGATACCGCTCGCGGTCCAGCGTCGTCGTCTGCCAATCCGTTATCCCGCCCCCCCTGGCGGACGCATCCACGCCATCACTCCATCTCAGTTTGGGCCTACCACGCCTCCTCTGTCCATGTGGACGGCCTACAAGGATTTTACTGGCTGGGTTGTCCGGTGTCATTCTCATGACGTGGCTAAAATTAAATCCAATCAAACATTAAACGAAGATAAAATTGTATTTGTTCTTGATGCTCTCCTAGCAATATTGGGTAGGCCGTTATTACTTTTGAGGTATTACAGTATACAATTCTCTTATTCGAAAACTTATGATAACGAAGGAAAAAACAACGTATTCTAACATCCTTATGATCTTCCAAATCCCTGATTCTATCACAGATATGGGTTGTTGTTCAGTAGCTTAGCTTCTCTAATGCCCTATGTGTACGGTCCAATAGTCGGCAAAGTACGGCTCACTAGCCGCATCACTTACAATGTGACTCTATATCTCCTTGGCCTTTGTGGTCAATGATAATATCAAAATAGGATCTAATCGAGATCTTGGAATCCTTGGAATTACGATTCTATTTGGTTCTTCTTTAGAAATATGCTCTAAGCAACAGCTCGTAACTGCGATACCCTGCAGCCTGTTACCAGTGTTATCGCAAGTGGTGTTTGGGGACACATTTGCATATCGCAATCAAAAGAGGATTTAAAAATCTGCAATATTTGAATATTAGCTAAGGTTTAGGAATTTCGTTATCCCTAGAATTAAGCTAGAAAATATTTTGGAATTAAATATCCAATCTCACCTTTCCAACACAATTCAAGAATCAAGTTCCACTGTTTTCTTTGTTTATTGTAATATTTAATATATTTGTTTCTTTGCTCTTAGAAGCTTGGCTTCCATTAGTATAAAAATTGTAATAAATTCAAGTATCAAAAATTGAAACAGCTACTACTACTAGCTTCACTACTTGCCAGGGGCGATTATTTATTTAAGTAATTTGCTATTTTGACATTTCAAAACACCTGAACGGCTACTTCACTTTTTGAGAATTATGTTTTTCTGAAGGAATATCCACCATTCGCATATGCATGTAAAGAAATAAATTAACCTATTGCCAGAAAATGACACGACATGCCTTGGGGTCAACCAAGATGAGACAACGAAAAGAACAATTCGTTATCTGATATCGATACAGCGTCCCTGCATAAGCCCTGTCCTGTACAGGTTGCCCGAGGTACAGCCGGTATGTATTTAAGGATTCCGAATAATGAAATACGCAGAAAAAGCTATATTCAATTTGATTGCTTGAAATTGATTTCCTTTTTTCGGGCAACGAACGAAAAAAAAAGGTCAAATCTCGAAATCAAAATGATTGATTTTCATGTCAGCTACAACATGGTACAACCAGGGTGTCCATTGACATTTTGTCGCATCATATTCCGGGCATGACACTAGCGTCCGCTACTACTTTCTTCCTCCCTTTTGACGGTGATGCTATATGGTGGCCATTCGAAAGCGAAGAAAGTGAACTCGGTCGGATTCGGGTGTCGTAATGTTCACCTTTGCTTTACTTTCCCTTTTCGCTCACAACATGGCTACCGTGCCGCCACCACCGGGTACCACACGCGCAACTTTAAAACGAAACCTGTAAAGGGAAAATACACTCCATTACAACACCGACTGCCAAAACTGTCTGCTGAGCTAAGCCTTTTCTATTTTCTTGCTGCGTTTCGTTCACGATTGATGGTTCATCAGGCGTTAGACATTTGCTACACTGCAGCAGGAAGAGGATGTCACATTGAAATGGGGAAGAAAAAAGGCGACGATAAACTCGACGCAAAGTATCGGGATGGACCGGTGAGATAAGTGAAGATGTCGCGGTGACATTCGACGAAAAGACTTTCTCGATTATTTCATGGTATACGCGCCTTCCGCCGCAAAGAGCAGGAAATCAGATCTTTATCAAGAAGAATGACTCAAGAGTGACGATACAGATGGTGTGAATTAAAGGTTTTCCTCTTCTTGTATAATGTGGTTTCAGTTCAGAAATTTAAGAATTCGCATCCTCATTCATTTTTTTGTTTAAAAAACTATCCATTGCAATAAACTACCCACTGCATTTTTTTTTCAAACAATTATTGTAAAAACAATCGTGCGCTTGGAGTTATATCTCGACTCGTCAGCAGAATACATGTCATCGGCAGAACTCGTGTACATCAACAAACCACCCACCCTGCTCGGCTGTATCGCGTGTATCGTATGACGAATGTGTGTGGCCACATCAGCAGCTTGTGCGAATTTTCCACTTGCCAGAAGACTCGCGGCGGCAAAGCTTCCATTAGCACCGTATCTCAGCGGAGGAGTATTTTAAACATTTATTGCATATTGTGTGCTATCGTTCGCCGTTTCAAGCTCTATCGCAAAAGGGGGTTTACTAACTATGTATCTTTCCTGTGTCGCCGCTTCTATAACCGTGTGAGCACAGTAAAATCGTTATTATTCATGTCACGAGTAGATTTGTGAGTGGTCCTGAGCGTTCTTGTTTACTCGTTATGAACTCCATCCATTTGCTGTGGTCAGTATCTGTTGCGTTTCGATCATCAATTGGTATGGAGAAGAAAATATTAATGCCATAAACGAGTTTACACATTTGTTTTACTATTAGTGATGGATATCTGGAAAGTTTTACTGAGTATTATTGTATTTTTGTGAAATTTACAGTAGAGCGCCGATTATCCGGGTGCCTTTTATCCGGCTGTCCCATTATCCGTGCTAACCAGAAATGACATCTTCATATCGTTTCGGCCATGTTTGATTTGAATGAGGTGTGTTTATACTCGTTCGTACTTACTAATGAACAGTTACGTACCAACTGGGAACACTAATTTTATTTTAAATATAAAAACAACAGTTACACCATCCTCATAAATCGCTTTAAAAGCAGCAAAAACAGTAAAGTACGTGGAAGTAGTATGGATAAGCAACAAAAGCGTCCATAATAAAACAATTGGCGCAGGGTTGGGAGAAGATTCCGGATATAACTCTGCTTCGGCCTTGGTATAATATTTTTTTTTGTGCAGTTTATTGATTAAGCTGTTGTTCCAACTGAGGAGAATGATTGTGAAAACAGTCCACGATCATTCAACTACAGATCGTGGACAGATGTGTCCACGATCATAAATACATATCTATCAACCTTAATATGTGAACCTTTTATCCGTGTTATTCCACTATCCGGCCACTACCAATTCCCGACATGCCCGGATAATCGGCGTTCCCCTGTATTAGTTACTAAATTACTAGTATTAATGTTGGGGAATATAAATCTCCTCAGTGACAGATTTTATGTTGAAAATATTCGTTTAAAGGCCTGAAGACTTCATCAAGTCAGTTGATAACTAATTCTAGTCTAAATATGTCTAAATAGAGCATAATAACTTATATTCTGGCTATTTCAAATGGAGTTCTTGAAATTGATTTTTTTTTTATTTTTATACTTCGTCAGTGCAGTTTTTGCATAAAAAGCACCATGTGTGAATTGATTTTCCATAAATAACTACCTAAAGCAGACACACTCGTATGCCATCAATATTCAGCATGACGTTACACGCTGGTGGAATGTCGTTGAGAGAATGAATCCGGTTTGTTTTATTTCTCACTTCACAGCCAGTTTCTTTCATTTGTGTCTCGTTTATTTTTCACTACTCGCATGTGATGTCAGCTTATGCATGCTGGTGATGTGTTTCGTTGTTTTGCATCGCACCCTGTGCATTTTATTGCACAATTCAATGGAAATGCAGTTCATGGGGAATGCAGTTTTAAAACGCAGCGCGTAGTTCAAGTTCGTTTGGTGGATAATTGTGTTGTTGCGGATGACGTCTCGACATGATTTTGGAGAGTTTGTCAGCAATGCAGATGGTGCGGTGTGTATGGGCAACCCTCAGGCAAACAGATCACCGAACTGACCCCTTGTACAACACCGAGTGGCCGCGTTTTATTCCGGTCTTAAATGCTGTCAAACGGATTAACCGCACCGGTGAGCGTAGGGAAAGAGTGTACGGAAGTAATGCACCATTTTTCCGCTTGGGATTTTTTTTAGCATCTCTTCCGCACCCTTGACTGGACGCGCCATCACCACCCTGCCTTTGTTTACCATCGTTGGCCATCGCGAACCCACCGTCCAAATTTCTCACGTTTCCGCGGCACAGCTCATCTCACCGGTTTGGAATAGGGTGGAAATAGTTGACTTAGAAAAAAAAAACAAACCCAACCCAACCGATCCTGTGCGAGAAGAGATCCAGCGAAGACACACACACCGACCGGTGACGGAAATACGGTGCGATGCCAAGCCCAGCATTTAAAACGGGGGCACCGCCGCCAAACAAGAGAAAAGGGGTACAAGCTCGTCCACACAAAGGGAAAGGGGTGGAAGGTGGTGCCGTCGGAAGAGTGGCGGGGTGAAGTTTACAAACATTTCTTAAACGGTCGGCTATTTTTTTCTTCCTCTTCCTCCCCCTGGTTCCCCCTCCCGACGCTGACGTTTTGGGGGCAAACAGAGGCGCGCATCCCAAAAAATGCACTCGGACGCGGAGCGCGCTCGAATGCGTGCTGTAATGGTAGCGTGATTTATGCGCTTCGGGTATCACTGTGTGTCTGTTTCACGGTAACTTCACGGAGCTGAGTGACTGCCGACTATCTTGCGTACCGACCAAACCCGTGCATCGTCCAGATTGTGTGTGTGTGTGTGTGGAATAATCGCGATGAATCGAAAGGAAATAGAGCGATGCACAGTAGCATTTAGTGCAGCAAAGACACACAAGGGCGGGTGCAGTCTTTTAGGGTGTAGTTTAGGGTCAAAAAGGTATGGCAATTGGACAAAAGACAATTTCCCAGTTTGTTAAGCGTTTTGCATCCAACATTAACTGATGTTCGAACAATTGTTTGCCGGCGGTGTGTGTACGGTTTGTTACATCTCCTTCCATTGAGTTACACAGGAATGATTTACATCGGATAATATTGCTTTACTCATCTCCCAGTGGTTTATTTCCAAGTGCATCCAAGCACAAAGTGCAGTAAAACTCGGATCTTGGTTTCGTACTCAGAGACTAATTGCGCGTGGGATGAGGCTCAGCTTTATTGTACATCTGTGAGTGTTGGTTTCATAACGACTATTGCTTACTTTTTATTTCCAATTATGCAAAGAAGATTGTAAAATATTTTCCATTTATTTATTTTTAGACTTTTGAATGAATTCTCCTTTTTTTTTTGTTGAATCTTCTATGATCATGAAGAAATGAAGTTTTCTCGGTCACGGTTCATGGGCAGCCGGTCCGTACTCAGTGAACCGATAAAAGGCGGAAATGGTCCGTTGTTGCGACCAAGAACATGACACAGAAATGGTTTGCGAGCAAGTTTTACATGAGCAAAGATCCATAATGGTAGGTTGTTTTCTTTAAAATGGTTGTACTGAAAATGATAGGTTTACTGCACGATATCTTCGTATTAGTTTTGGGAAGAAATATTTATTCCACATCATTCCGCGTTCTGGATTTTGTGCCTTCGCCATATCCCGGACGCTCGCTCCAGTGGTCTAGACAAGGCACCAGTGACGAAGTGACGGCTAGCCTTGGATTGTGTTACATTACCTGGGAAGCAGACAAACATTAAATTGGCGGCACCAGGCGGCGGATCAACGGTCGGTCCAATAGCAGAAGGGTAGCTTTGGCAACGAGGCTCAAATAACTAGGAACCATCTAATGAGATGTCTCATCATCACTGACGGAATCGTTCGAGACGAGACGTTACGAGGAGAGCAAGTTTGGAGGTGTGCTATGCAAACGTTCGCCAAAAACAGCGACAGTCGATTCCGTTCATTGAGGAAAGATGATCCATCTGTAACTGGATAGGAAGCTAATTACGACCCGGGATGCTTTTGTAGTGTCCTGGAGCATGCGTAGGCAGAATTAGGGAATTAGGTGTGTGTGTAGCACATACAGAAAGGTTAAAGGAAGTAATGGTCGTGACGACAAGTAGCCTGCAGCACCTTTATTGTTGATTTACAGCTGATTCTTAACTCATAAGCTGGGCCAATAGAGGCCGGCATTGTGTCGCCCACAGTAAGGCCTTTGTAGGGCAAGACTCAGACATTCAGCTTTAGACGATAAATGGAAAATATTTGGGCGAGAAAATTCAGCTGATGTCTATAGTACCAGTTGATATGACAATTGTGGCACATGATATACCAAACTGGTTTATTTAGATTATATTTTTTCTATGAAATTAGCTATTTATTCCTCCAGAAGGTACTCCATTCTATAATTCAGAATGTTTCAATTTCACGTACAGATTCGTACGTTCACGCTCTGAACTGAATTTGAAAGCAACATTATTGCGTTTTGCTCCAACAAGTTAATTAGCATAGCATTGCGTTCTCCCCTCCCCACTTGTGGGAAATGGCGTATCTATTCCAATGCAGCGCACACAAGCCAGCCCCACAGTGTGAACCACAATCATCAATTTGATCTTTCGCCTTGACAAATCATTCAACAGCAGCACAGCAGCGGGCGCGCGCAGTGCATGAATCATTCCGGTATAACAAATTTCGCTATCAATCTGGTCTGGTGACCATGGCAATCAGCAGTCTGACCTAAGCGACGACGACGACCTGGGAAAAGGTGGATTAAGCGTACCCGGCAGTGTTCTTTCCCGTACGCACAGCCGGTACTGGAGGTCAATTAAATTCTTCACCCAACTAAGCCCCTGATTGCAATGATTGCATTTGAGTGGACTGGAACCCTTGGCGGAAGAAGTCAATCTGCCTTTGCGAAGAGCTGTCTGTTTGCCTTGATGGTGGACTGAAGCGAGGCTCTGGGGGTAAGGGTAATGCCGAGATGGTTCCTTTTCAATAGAACAAACGATAATGAACCTCCTTATCGTAGTGCGGGAAGAGTGCCTGAGCTGAGTGCCGGAGATGAAGAGCAAACTATGATCCGGATTGTGCAATAGGACGTCATGATTCATGGTAAACCTTTATTCTATTGTTTTTTAAGCCACAAGGATACAAAGTAAAAAAATATAATTAACTTTATGGAGTAGTTAATCAATGGACGCCTCTCCAATACTTTCCTACAGTCACGGGAATATGTCATATGCTTGGCCACCTACACCATAGTGTGTCCTTCAGAGTTCACGAGCGAAACAAACTTTATCAGATACGTTGGTTGCCGATCCTGTTCTATTTGATCAAAGTTGGTGTACATGAAATTCCAGAATACTCCCGCTTTCCAGGTGAAATGTCAAAGTGCATGCTGCAGTTTATCATCCTACCGACCGAACTTTCTGTCTGTGTGTGTGTATGGGTATCCTGTGTCAACCTGGTAAATGTTCCAGGATTTCCTGTTATGTTGCGTTGGGAAGTTTTATTTGATTTCAGATAACAAATAAAACTCATGACTCCATCAACCCCAATGGGTTTTGAGCTAAAAGCTGTTGATGCTCCAAAAAGAAACAATCGAGAGCCACCCAGCTGT
>KI423914.1:0-11604 GCA_000473375.1 Anopheles culicifacies | reverse complement strand
GGGACAATAGCGCATTATCAGCGGTGTTGAGGTGGTGTTCTGTTTAGTCTAGCGTTCGCTTACTTTTTGCGGTATGTTTCTTTAACCAGCACACAAAAGGAAATGATACACGTTCCGACTGTAGCGACAGTCAATATTATGCCAACGCTGCGAGAGAGTTTATTTCCTTGAGTACGTGCAACTATGTGCTTTGTGTGGGGGGTTAGCTCCGTTATCGATCAAATTCTTTCTTCTGCTGGTGGCATCTACTACTACATGCCCCCCCCCGGTCGGTATGGTTGGAATTTGGTGGTTATATTATAACTTCCATTCGATTCCTACGCTGCCAGTGGTGAGTAGTTGTCAGCTATTTTGGCTGTGGCTCGGAAAAAAGATAATAAATTATCGTTGGTACAATGTTTATGTTGTACAAACCAAGGAAACAAACAAACGGCCATAGAATGTACAATGAATATCGATTTAACACAACCTAATCACTCCGTTTACTGGGAAGTGATTATATTGGTGTGATAGATTTATAAATCCATTTGCTGATAAGTTACTATACGCATGATTGTACTGAAATGTTTACATTATAAAAGCAATTTGCTTGATAGGAAAAAGAAAAAAAACATCCCAAAGAAGTTGAATTTTTTTTCGCGACTTCACATCAGGGTTGGGCTATAGTGAGCGTGTCAGCGAAATGTTGTTTACGATGTAAGTCATTAATTGGATTAATTAGGTAATGGAATTCGATCAAACTTCTTTTTTTGTTTTTTTGTTATTTTCATTCGCTAAGTAACCTTCACTTCCTCCATTAGCGTTGTCCTTTTTTATCGCTGCATCCCGCTAAGCTTTTGCCTTACTGACGTATCTATAGAGTGGCGGATATTCCTGCATATATGGGCGTTAATTGCGAGAGGGAAGAAGCACTTTTCTACGAAACATTTTGATCGAGCAAATTGTGTACCACACCGCCGCTCAATAAGGCAGAAAGAAGGAAGATCACGATAATTGGATTCTACATTCCACTATGAATCATTTAAATTCAGCCTACGGTGTACCAACCTACCAGATACTGCAGAGGTGGTGGGGTTGTAGCCTGGATTGGAGCAACCATCCGAAGGCACTGTATGGGCCATTAGCAAAACTCGCCCTCAGCGCTGGGTCGGAGGGAATTCCTCCACGTTGGTGCCACGCGCGCGCTGTTTGTGTCCTCCTTTTCGGCTGATGCTCGTCAATTGTTTGTCAAGTCCAGGGCATGGGCCGACATGCCGACGCACCTTCTCGCACACAGAAACACACCTGCTCTCAGGCGAAGCTCACCTGAAGATTGTCATTGTTGCGAGCATAAACTATGCTTAGAATCATTAAGCATTCTGTGACAGGGAACATCCATTGTTTTCCGCTTGCCAGGGCGAACGTGGCATTAACGATCCTTTCGAACAATTTCTCCGACACTGGAGGCAGAAGTTATTGCAGCAGCACGTGTAATATGTAGGTTACAGAAGGGGGGAGGCGGTCGCATTGCTGGTTTGGAAATTGGTCCACGCACAGGTTCGGTGCAGGTAATGATGCGTAGAGTTTTCGTTGTAAATGTGTCAACTCCGACTGCCATATAACCGCCTTCAACGGGGAACGTGTACTCGTTTGGAAAGATGCGACTTAAAGTTAAATGGTATAGACGATAATTCGTCATGACTGCTCTCTGAACAGTGGGTATTAGGAGGCCGTAAGGGCATTTAGTTAGTTAAGTTGAATGTCATAGGTTAAATTGTGCATTATAATCATGCATTAAAATGGAATGACTTGAGTTGTCTACGTCTCTGAGGCGTCTCCTGGAAGACAACACTCTCTGGGGTGTCTTTTGTCTCATTTATTTTGATGAGTAATAACTTTTGTATAATATTGTGAGATTTATTCGTGAGGATGCGTGAGACAACTTGATCTCAAACTTTTTGTAAATTGAAATTTATGTGAATATATTATAAGTTTCTGATAGAGTTTATTATCTTTAAAACATTTAAACGCTGGAACTTATACTATAAACTACAAAATTAATTTGGTTTAACTTGGATACTTTGTTCGAATTCAGAGAAGGGAATCAGGGACGTCCCAAATAGCTAAATTATCTTAAGAAGCCAATTACAGCACGCTAAAGATCGCTGTTCTAATACGCCTTTTACGCAGTAAATAAAAAGCGTCAAAGTTCGTCGTACTTTAAACCAACCTTTAAGCAGCTTGTGAAAGTCGAATTGCAAAAGAAAGTATTTATTAGCATTTAATTTTCAAGCAAGGCAAAAAAAATTTTTTTTTTATTTGTAGAAGCATATTAACACTTCAAACACTCTTTAACATCCAAATCGTGAATATTGGTTGCATCGTTTGCCCTGTCCTTTTCATCCTTAGATCCAGAGGTGCTGGATGTATGTTCGGCAGGTATAGGCAATCTTGCTGATGGTTCTAAAAATAGAAGCAAGCTCATAAAATAACATTGTCAAATAGCATGTGTTATTGTCACGAACCTGTAGCATCCTATATCTCGCAATTACAAGTCTTCCCGAGTATTTCACACTTGTTTTTATCGCGTTTTCTGAACGCTTTTGCAATTTTCAACTCAATGTTTCACTGCGACTATGTTATCTGACAGAGTATTTGTATGTGTTTGTAAAGAACCATCTACCAGTGCCATTCTCCACTCTTCAATGGGCATAAAGTTCCATTCAAGTACCGCATGCGTCTTAATAAGCCTCATAGTTCAGGAGAGGACTTTGCATCGTTTCTAAACAAGCCTCAAAGTTCCATCCAGTTCGTAGTGAAAGTTAAACACCTTCATCGTTCTATCAAGTTAGAACATAACTTTAAATAAGCCCCAAAGTTCAACCGTGGTTCGATTTTATCTTAAACAGCCCTCAAACAACCAGAGAGCTGGATTTCTTTGTTTTGGCTATTTGGGGTAGTATTCCACAATTTCAGTCTTACAGATCTACGGCACTTAGCGTTTATCAGTATCATGACTTTTGAGGACCAATTCGCCAGCTGGGATTGGCGTTGTCTTTGTTAACTTTAAACCTGTAAATTATGTGAGTCAGTTCACGGCTAATTGGTAATATTTGATGCAATGTCCACTTATAATTTGGATCAGTGGAGCTATTTGGATGGAGTGTTGGATATCTCCTTAATTGTTCCACAATAAAATTCAATGCAGATGACGTCACGAAACCGGGGAGCATATCCGTAGATGACATTTTAAAAGCTCCGCCACTTTGTAGCACATTTTAAATGGACCTCCAGCAAGGTACGCGTATTTCACGCGAAATGTATTCATTATCCGTACAAACTTTCGGCCCTTTTTTCCCCGAAAGCAAATATTACGGGCGCGAGTGCGAGAAGAAAAAAAATGCCAAAAACCGTTGGTTCGTTTCTTTGAAAATTCATTTCATCGTTCCGGGACGACAACTAAGTCAATCAGCGGTGTTGGTTCTGTGTGTTTTTTGCTCTTGCTCTTTGGAATGTATCGTACATTCGCGCCGAAATTCACTCTCAGCTTGTCAGTGGAACTGGTTTGGTACAAAAGTTTGGGTTTCCTCAATTGGTTCAACCGCGAAAATGCCTCGATTTGTTTTGCCTCCTTCCATTTGTCCAAAGTTTGCCCAACGTGAAAGCACGAGGAGAACTCCCAGAGGAGCGATGTGAAAAAGTTCTGGGGAGATATCGTGAAGGAGAAAAATAATTCAAGCAAGCAAAAAAAACTGGGAAAACATTATTACAGCATGTTTCATGAGTATCTTGCGATTACGCTGTCTGCCGGTATGGTAATCGGCAAAGAAGCACAAACATTCATCTCATTCTTGACTGTATGAATTTCCCTGCTGTGTGCGTGCAAGTGAATAATATCTGCAGTACACGAGTCAATGTGCTTCGAATGTATTGCCTTTTTGTAGACGCACTAATGTAATTACATCTGTTGACTTTTGGTGAATTTTTGATTTCTAATCAGGAATCGGAACGGTTGAGAAATTGGCTCGAGATGGAAAAAAAGCTGTGCTCTTACGAGACGCACTTAGCGACATTATATTTCTGTCTGATGAGATCTTCCGCACCTGTCTTAACACCCTTTACGTACTTTCCATTCTATTTGATCGCAATGAACGCAATTACCTCTGGTTGGATGTTCATAACCTGCCTTTAATCGGTATTTGTTCCCATTCTAGCCATGCAGTCAGATATTTGCTCCATTTTAATGCTTTGCTTTCCGCATTTCTTTCTTTCCAGGCATTCCAAGTCTAGCCGCGAAACAGCAAGAGAAAGGTGCCGTGCCTACATCGCTAGAACGATCTCGTCTTACCATCACGAGGAAGGATCCAATTATCCGATCTGTTTTGTACCATTCCTTCCGGGGTTGTGTACCATACTGACGGAGAAGACTCGACGGTACATTCAGACCAAACCGCGGCATCCACCGGTTACGACGAAGTGTTGCGAATCTTGCTTGTAGTGGCAAGTGTTACCACCACGGCCTTAGCATTACTGCTGACGCGAACTGGCAACTGACGGAACCATAAGGCGCATCCATTGCGTGCGCCAAACCTATTCTGGGGGACAGTGGGGAAGACATCTCGATACTGAACGGCTGGCGTGTATCCACATTCGATGAAAATGTCGCTCAATGAGAAACGGATGTTTGATCGCGAGACACTCCGTTCCGTCATCCAGCAATGGAACACGGTTCGGTTGGATATATTTGCACTGTCCGAGCCGAATGAGGTAAGATTCGACTATCCAATGTGCTGTTTGTCTTACACTAAGTACACATTTAACACAATACTTCAATTCAATTTCGCAATCCAGTAGAAAGCACCAATGAATATGTCCATGATTATTTTGTCTGGAATGTTCTTACACCAGTCATATGCGCATATGACAATTGTATGCATTAAGGTTAAATTGATGATAGAATTGTTCGCAACAGCTACGAACGGATGATGTGTTGTCTGTAGACAGCACCAAGACGACAATGTCTTGAAGAATTAGTCATACCTCATAGCCATTGATATGTTGCGCATGAGTGACACAACATTGCCGAAGCTCTCGGGGTTCGTACATTGCCCGGAAAGATGAAGCCGTTTCCAGGAAACCGGCATTCATTTTCGTCTATCTATCGAGCCTTTCAAAACGATAACATACACACACCCACCGGAACCTCCAGTTCATTCATTTCCTTTCCACCCATCTCTTTCTCCTTCACCAGAACTTGGAATTCCACGGTGTGATGCGATTTTACTTCCAAGACGAGGGCCAAAAGGTAGCAACCAAATGTATCCGTGTCGCATCCGACGCCACCGTTTCCGACGTTATCGGTAAGTTTTGCATTAATAGATCCCGCCCGGCAGGGGCTTCTGTGCCGTGAGAAACCCTACGGGGGAGCGAATGGAATATGGAAATAATTTGTCAATATGTTTCTGTTGTGTGATTTCATTTTTTTCCTTTCTTTCCGTAGAAACGCTGATAGAGAAGTTCCGTCCCGATATGCGAATGCTATCACTGCCGAACTACGCACTGTATGTGGTCCATGCGAACGGTGAAGAGCGCAAGCTGAATCCCGACGAAAAACCTTTGCTCGTTCAGCTCAATTGGCATAACGATGATCGCGAGGGACGATTTCTGTTGAAAAATTGTGCCCAAAAGACAAATGTAAGTAGGTGGACGTAATGTAAGGTTATTGTTCGCTTGTTCCGACCTTTCGTCAAACGCTACGACACATCCCTGACTCAAGCACTTGAGCTTTTGAGATGTGCCTTAGCTTGAAAAGCACAATACGATGGGATGAGAGTGGCCTGCGAGTAATGTCTTTTATTAACCGGTCTAATTCCGTACTTCACAGACCTTAGACAGCATCACCGATCAGCCGAGCTTCAAACGTAAACTGTCCAAGAGGGAAAAGAAGGAGCAGAAAAAGAAGGAAAAGTTGAACAAACTGCAATCAAGTGGCGGTGCCGGCGGACCGGATTCGGAGAACCATGTTGCCGAGAAGCTGTACACCGAGCTGCCGGAAACATCGTTCACGCGCTCCATCTCCAACCCGGAAGCGGTAATGCGGCGTCGCCGGCAGCAGAAGCTGGAAAAGAAATTGCAACAGTTCCGGTCGCGGGACGGCGGCCCGGACACCGGTGGAACGCTGAAGATCTACGGCGAGAGCCTGTGCCGGGACGTGCCGTACAAAACGCTACTGCTCTCGATACGGGACTGTGCGCAGGCCGTGGTGCGGGAGATGCTGTCCAAATATGGCATGGATAAAGTGGATCCGCTTCACTACTGTCTCGTGCAGGTAAAGTTCGGCAGGGAAACAATTGCAACAGCACATGTACACCGTCCCGAAAAAAACGGTCCGATTGTGCCGGCATAATATTGCTTAAACCCGTTTGAAGTGGGGCTCTGTTTGATCGTGTTTTCTGTTTTCGTAGGTCAACAGCGACGGTTCCGAATATATCCTCGACGACGATGAATGTCCTCTCTCAATTCTAATGAACCACCCTACATCTCGAGGTAAGTGGCCAAATATGTAATTTATTCAGCTTAAATTTGGGCTTTTGTCGTGTTCGGAGAATATTCTAGTCTGTAAAAAGTTATTCAACAGAAACTCGCGTATACTCCATGGTTGCAGATAAACGATAGGTCGAGCCATGTTTACACCTTACCATTGTAATGTTCTGTATTGTATGAACAATAGGAATGTTTGCGCTTGACCATGTAGTTGAAAGTGAGACTCGATGTACAGTGTCACATCTCCAAATATCAAACAATTATCGACATTGACCTAAAATCAATGGTTCTAGCGACACATATCGTTCTCAACAATGCTCAATTGATCAATGAACCGTAAATGTTTTGTTTATTCCAATGATTTGAATAATTATGGATACATTATGGTTTCAATTTTGTCCATTAAGTCTGTAAAAGGTTATGGCAATGTTGAGCATTTTATTTCTACTGGAATTTACATAACTCTGGCAAAGAAAACTGTTCAAAATAGCAAAAGCTTTCAACAATGCGAAGCAGCGCCATCTGTTGGTCGATATGCGAACATTGAAAGCGAAAATCAACTGTGGTAATTCTCCGGCATGTTCGTAAAAAGTACTAAAACTCATTTTAATTTTATATTTATTTAAAAATTTTGGCTTTTCTATTTAATGTAACATTTTATTTAAAATTTTAATATAACAAATTAAGTGTTCGCTATCGTTTGAAAATTTAGCCCACATCAAACGACCCTAATTGAAGAATTGACGCAAACCAGATAAGCAGCAATACCGGATTTTCTTATCTGTTGAAGCTGGGTTTATTTGTTGTCTGCAAGCAGTGCTCGTTGTCTAGCGATAAAGCACCCCACCTGTCCAATATTCCAACGCACGTGAACAGATTGCCTTCTAGAGTTGTATTCATCTTTTTATTCAATTATGTTTATCTCTGTTTCCGCTATCGGTAGAGTGCATTCCGCAATGCCAGACAGGCATTCCGGTTGGAGATAAGGTCGTTCGTTTTGAAGTTTGCATGTATACAACATTGCATGACATTGCTACATGAATATAGATCATATACCCATTATGAGCTTCATACTGATTAGACAACAATTATAGAGTCGTGAAGACTAATCAAGTCCAAGTTTTATCGCTTTCGGGAGGGTGGTATTCAAATGGTGAAAGAAAACGAAAAAAAAAACCCTTATAAATCAATAAGAAAGGTTACGGGCAGTAAAAGATCGTTCCTACCGGAAGTGATGCAAAGTTAGTGGTTAAGTTATTCGTCCCGCATCGTATTTATGCGGTGTGCGTTGGAAATTCAACACCAAAGTGTAGAACCAAGGAGTTGGCGCTTATCTTGCACAGTTTGAAAGCCTTTCTCATGATTGTGCTGATTTATGGTGTAATTTACTGCCGACCGTTTTTTTTTCTGTTTGTTGCTAACCTCTCGCATAATGGAAAATTGGACATTTGTTTGTCCAGCGGGGGAAAAAAGCGCACCAAATTTCGATGATTGATGCGATACAACTTGACACGTGAAATGTTTATCAGCTCCGTGTTGCGTCTTTGCGCGGAGAGTGGGAAGAAGAGGCGAGCGTTTTTGTAATGCAACGCAGCTTAGTATCGTTATCGCCACAATCAACTGTACCACTACTCGTGCTACTACTATTACTACTACAACCACTACCACTAGACGCATTTCGACATTACTGTTCTTCTGGTTTTGTTCTCCCACAACGTCTATGCTCTTTCCGTGCACGTTCGGATGCGGTGTTGCTCGAACCTACAGGACGCGTCCAGAGGAAGGCAGGATGCGAACCAAAACGTGTAGTAGCGCTGCCGTAAAGCATAAAAATGAGCATAGCCGGCACAGGAGCACGGAATGTGTCATAATCCTACGGGAAATCGAGAGTTACCTTCACGAAGAGAAGCGTACCGATGTGAGCGCTCTCGTTCGGGAACGTGCCAGTCAATATGGTTCGCTCCCGGAGCGTTTCGATACGGCAATCCGAATGCGATATGCAACTGCCTGTATCCCCAAACAAGTCGACGCCAGTTGCCGCCCGGAGCGAAAGAGTGTCGTGATGGCAATTGAAACCGCACGCTTTTCGTTGGTGTCGTCCGTCAGTCACCAACATGCTCTCACGGCGTGCGGACAACTAGCTTTCGGACGGGTAGGACTGGCGCGTTGCTTCCGCCGACAAAAACGGAATGCACTGCGTGTGTAGTTTTACGAGAGAGCAAAACTTCCCAAGAACAAGCGAAAAGCAACACTGCGCGGAAGTGTGAATCGTGCCTAACTAATATCTTCTTCTCGTTAAGAAGAACGTAACGCGTTTTGAAAACGCTAAGAAAGCGAGAGAAATGCCGCTGGTCAGAGGTTACACAAAAAAGAAAATGGGAAATGAACAGGCAAAACAAACACACAGTGCTGGTTCCTGAACGGTTGTGTGTCCCAATTAGTTGGCCCATCGTTTGTTGTGTTTGTGTTTGTGATTATCGTAAAAGAAAATGCCGCCTGTCGATGGGGCCGCTGATGTGTGTGGGGCAGATTTTGAAATGAATCCGGAATATTGGCGCGCCATTGTGCCATTGCTGTGAAGGAAAAAGGCAATTAAAATGGTTTATTAGATCGAATAATGTGCGGTTCACAAGAATCAATCAAACCCCCACCCCGGAGGGGGGGGTACGGGTTGAAGTTTGAAGAGCTGATGCAGAACAGAGCAGTTGTACCGATGTAGTACTACATTATTCTCGAGTGGCTTACCATCGATTGGACGATTTTCAAGTTTGAACAGCAATTTCTTTAGCTTCCCTTATTTGCTTCGTGTCTGAATGTTTCTGTAAATGCACGGACGGCAGCAACAGTAACGCAGGCTGCTGGTACGTTCTGGGAATAGTTATAAATGCATTCTCGAGTGGGCACCCTATACCTCGTGCCCGGATGCAGTTATAGCTAAACCAGCGGCTTCTCCATTTCACGCACTATCAGCTCTGAGTGGATGTGTGTCGGCGTTACGAATCGATACACGTAAAAAACGTTGGGAAAGCAACGAAAAACGGTCGCTTTACGCACGTTTTGTTGAGATGCAAATGTTTGAGATTCGTAAACATTTATGCAAAATCCCACGTCGATTGCTGTTTTGCTGCTTGTTCCTTTCCTCGTAGGCTTCGCGATGTGAAGTGAAGTTAGTTTTTTATTATTATCCTTCCGTTTGAATTAGAGCAGAAGTGTGTTTCCGTGCCATTGAGTTCCATTTCTTGTGCCGTAAGTTTTGCACCATTAACGCGTGCGCTCATTTGAAAAACAAATCTGGTAATTAAATATTAAATACGTGAAAATAATGAAGTCGTCGAATGTGTTTTCAGCAGTGAGCAGAAATGTGAGCAGGAATTGAGTTAGGTGGCTGAATTTTTTGTTTGAAACATATTTAGCAGCCAACAGTAGTGAAGTAGTAGTGAATAGTGAAGCAGACAGCCTTGCCTGGTGATTTTAATTGGCAAAGGATATTTACTACAATCGCCACAGTTCCGAATACAACCGGTAGCACAGCGTATTGGATAGATTTGCCAGCCGTGCCAGCAAAACGTTCAGCTCCATGCTCTGGTATTTGGTCGTTGACAAACGATTTGAACTAAAAGCGGTGGCACCATGATGGACTGGGGCATACGACGTAAGTGTGATTTACTGTAGCTATTAATTCTGTCCAAATCCGTCATTCCAATTACATTGCAATCATTACACGCATCTCTTCAAACTCCTCGCTGACCTAAAAGACAATAAAAAGAAAACACACATTACAGCTGAAATCGGATAGTTTCGTGTCATGTCTAACAATGGACGGAGTTCGTTGCTGGATTCCTAGCATCCACCCGTTATTATTTTCCCCGAAATGCTGGAATCTAGCTCGGCCCCATCGACACCTGCCGGGAGGAATGTTTCGCTTCCCGAACGTGCCGTAATAAACAAACACAGCCCGAGCACGGAGTGCGGGGGATGAGCTGTAACAAGAGCTGCGCGTATTGTCCACAGAAGGACACACGTACAAATATCAGCAAAACACCAAAGCACAATGTTGCCGATGAAAAGAAGCTACCCAGCAATAAAGCAAGAAGTGAAATGAAGTGACCTCCCCCCCAGCTCCCAGACACTAAAGAAATAGATGCGCTCTCCAGAACGTTTGCGAGGCTGCTTCACTTCCATCCTGTTTTATAATGTGTCTCTTTTCTTGTACACACACTTCCATTAGTGAGAGTTTTGCACTTCGTACCCACACAAGGATTGTGGCTGGCTGTAGAGAAAGTGAAAGCTGGAGTGGTAACATCGGACTTCCTTTTTGCGCCTTTGCGGAAGGAAAACAAAAAAAGGAAACTTCCAGCCCGCGTGCTCTTGAGACGCTTTTCGTACGTTAAAGCGTACATGTTGACATTTCTCATTTTGTGCTGTCTGTGATTTTTTCGGAAACACACTCACTGACAATGAGCGGCTTTTATCGTTCGGAATGAATGCAATTAATCTTTTTTAAACTACGCGTACGTGATGTTGGACATTATTTGTTTTCTTTCTTATGTTTACTTAAAGTCGGTTGAATTATATATCTTCTTTTATTTATTCCATTGCTCAAAAACTTATATGTTTATTATAAATATTTATATCTCTTTAATTATTTTCTGAATTTTATGCCTTTTTGCTCACCCCCTTCAACCACAACTGCTGTGAAACTCTTGACATCTGTACAACGTTTCAAGTTCGTTACCGTTTTATTCTCTTATTTTGATTAAGTTAATTGTTTTTAGCGTGAAATATACGGTACATGTTCACATAATTGATCACGTTCCCTTCTTGCAATGGAGACGCCCGGTCGTTGATGAAGCAATCTTCCGAAGCGGCAGAAATAAACGAAACTCTTTATTAGCTTCTCCCGCGTGCTGTTGGAAGATATTAGTATGCCGCTTCCCCGCCGGCAACCGATGCGAGAGTTGAGTTTGAAAATTAAATTTTCATGGCTCTTTATCGCGAAAAGGCCGCATGATGTGGGGCGCCTGGGAAAGGCAAAAACCCACCCCTTATTATTTCTCCTTTTTCTTCGCACACACACACACA
>KI423913.1:0-15423 GCA_000473375.1 Anopheles culicifacies | reverse complement strand
CCCTTATGCATCAAAAAGCTATACACACTTCAACAGGTTGACCGACCGACCGATAACGATCATCCAATCAATGCTTTCCCGCGGTTCGCGAGAGTGTTCCCCCACTTCGTTAGAATGATTCATTCGCGCAGGATTTTTCCAATTTGATAGAAAACACTTCACACCTCCCCCCCCCCCCACTCCTCTCTCACACACACATACGCGCATGCAAATGAAAATCAATTTGTAATCGGGAAAAATAATAATCCCCGTCGTAGAGGGGGGGGGGGCTGTTTTATAACGCACGTTAATAAATTCTATCACGCGTACGTTTTCTGTCCAATAAAAATAATTTCCAAACGACGTGTGTGATGGGAAAATTAAAAGCAATGCCAAAAGAAAGCTATGTGGACTGGCCCTCGGTGTCGATAGAAATTTTGTATGCAACGTGCATTGTATTGTACCAGCAACAAGTGTGAAATGTTTGGGATTACATTATTCAGCTTATCGAGATGTAAAGCTTTACAATGTACACAAACAAGAATGAAAAAAACAACGAAAACAATTTACTGTTTATTGTTTTCTTTACAATTAACGATTTTTGGCCCTTCTCTTACTTTTACTGTTGCGCGATAAAATCTCCAAAAATCCAATTACATCATGATAACTTCAGTGGAATTAATTCCTTTTTTTTCATAACATTTAATCCACTCCTTAAAAAGGGCCAGTACGTGCAAAAACATTTGGCAAAACCATAGCAAAAATCCACCATTTGTTTATTCTGTTTTGGTTAACTTGGTGTGGCGTCGTATATTCTTGATTTTTCATCCAACAGCAAAAATCGGAATGGTGCGTGAAAAGTGTACTCTACCGGAACACACAAATCATACTGTGCCTTCCTGATGTGTCCTTCACTTTCGCACTTCCCCCAGTGGCCAGTGTAAACCCACCTTTTTATGCATTGTTTTGTAGGCAGCCCTCTTGTTGGCATTGTTCTATAAAGCTTTCTCATCCTCTCAGCAACACATTGGCACATTTTAAAAATGCACAAAACAAAACAAATCCCCTTTTTTCATTTACCGCTCGGAAACGCTCCATTTGTTTGGTAACGCGGACGGCACGCGTAGAAAGGGGATGAAGCGGGTTAGCGGTTACGTACGCAGAGACAATATTATTTATATAGTTTTAGTATAAAACAAAATTTAAAAACCCCCCCATCTGCTAATGCAAACAGTGTGCCTGGCCAGCGCGCGCTGTAGTAGCAAAGCATTAAAAGATGAAAACAAAACAAGTGCAAAAATAAATGCAATCGATGAATAACGAATCAGTGTGCTAGTAGCAAAGAGAGAAGGAAAAGAAAAACACGCACATGCATACACACACACACATTTCGCGTTTGAGTGAGCAATTGTATGTCGAGGGGTTGAATCCTTTAGAACAGCGGGGACACACACACAGCTGTACGTATACAAAAATAGTAGAATGGAACGAAAATATCACACACCACTTTTACTAACTCCACCACCACCGATGCGCTGTTTCATTTACCATTTCGCTATCCTGTCCTATTATTATCATCCTATTTATCTGCTATTGATTTTATGTTTCATAAGCTAAAAGCATTCCACGGAAGCTGCGAGAATTGTTTCTGCCCAATGATTTTAATTTCACTCTACTTTCCACCAAACATTTGCTAATTGATCTAATCATTGTGGGCCGCTTACTGTTACATTGCGTTTAAAATGATTTACCAAAATAAGTCGGCAGCTCCCATAAAGCATTGGAATTAAATAGGCAACTATTAGGTGGGATCTTCTAAAACATATTTACTAAGAGCGACTTAAATCTGATCTTAAAATCTCTACATCGCTATAGATTGTTAATGCCCGTTCGAGAGATTATAAATTATTCGTGTATTTCCAATTTATTTAAAAGTGATTCCTTTGTAAATCCTACTATTCTGAAACTAAAACAAAAGCCTTGTATTAAGCTCGAAAATCCATTACTATTTCAATTAGTATGTTTGTCCTTACAAAACAAAACAACATAACAAAAAATACACATTAAAAATGTTTCCAGCATTTTTCCAATCGGAAAAATAATATTGTGCTCAGTAAATAAGCTTAACGCTTACAAAAGAGCATCGATAAGCTATAAATCCTTTGGGAAAAAAGCTGAATACAAGAAGAAAAAATAACAAACGTGCTGGACAACTTCATTCATTAAACCGTACCTCGTGCAAACAATGCACGAAACACGCAACAGCAAAAACTTTGCCGCATTCAGGAACTGATAAGTTCACCTCATAACAAGGAATAACGACGCACTGCGAACAAAGAAAAATCGGGTTTCATTTGTTACATTCTTTTACCGGGAAATTTTCAAGCCGGTTAATAGACCTTTAAGCATTACGAATAAACCTCAGACCAAAGCCCCCAAAAAATAAAGCAAAATAGAAACACGATTGAGAACCGGCTTCACGCTCCTGCACATTCCAGTGCCGCCGCGCTCGTCGTTCGTCCGTCCCCGGGGTCGAGAACTCACTTGGTCGGGAAACATGCGGATAATCCAGATTAAGTGATTGCCGCTGGCAATGCTCCACTCATTTATGGTCACGGTCCGAACAAGGGAATCTTCGGACGACTTTTCCACGTTGAGTGTTCCAGCAATCGGCAGCCCATTGTCTGAACAGGGAAGGGGACTGGAGAACACATACAACCGACCACCAACCGGATCGAGGACCAATTGACAATGGGTGGTGCACATTTAAACCCTCCACCTCCCGCGCATCCTTTAACGTACATTACATTACGCTTGTCGGAAATTGCACTTAAAACCTGCCAACTCGTAATTGGATCTGTTCTAGCAGCCCGTCGACAAAGCAATTAGTGGGCTTACTTTAGTTCGTCTTTCAATTAATTCGATTCGATTACTACCAACAAAAAGGGAAATGCTTCCCATACCCATTGCCCACCCGGGTCAGTCAAGAAGAGAGCTTTATATCCTGATGGGATTCGTTCATAAGAAGAAGAAACAAAAAACCATAGTTCCACATTTCGCTCTTTCGCTCATACACCGCCAGCCATAACAAAATCACAATTCTATCCGAACATCCGTTCAGGTACTAATCTATGAAATAAGAGTTAATTATGAAATTACCACCATACGAAACTAGATACTATACGGGATATACTTGCTACCAACAGTACGACGCTTTCACGACCACTCTCCTCACATTCCTGAGAGATAAAGGGAGAAGGAAGGATTTAAAGGACAAGAGGGGATGTAACCGAACATAAAGGTATGTTGTGCTGCTATAAATACCGGCATCATTTCTGCATCGTCCTGGCGGGTGACACCAACGGTTACACCTTCTCCATCATCGATCGTCAACGAAGACACTGCATTCGTTGTAGTTATCGTTGCTTCCTCCTCGTCAAGCCGCTTTAAGGTGTTTTCCTCCAGACGCACGTCGGTAGTGTTCGATTCTCCACCAATCGATGCAATCGAGTGACGTTGCTGTAGTGTTGCGTTCTTCGCCAAAGTGTTACAATTCCCTACAAGCTTTCCCCGGCTACGCGTACTAACTTTCGATGCGGAACCATTCGGTGCTACCGGCGTCTTGAAGTCAACCTCACTGCGATCCGACTGTTTGGCGTGTTCGGGCGTATGCATACCCGCACCGTTCGGTACTTTGTCCGCCGTCTTGAAGTTGCACACCTTCTTCAAGCTGTCCAGATTGGCCGGTGTTATTAAACCCTTGCTCTTGATCGTCTTCGGTGTGTCCTTCTTGCTGCTCTTGGTGATCTTATCCCTAATGCTACGAAGCTTCTCCTTAACTGGTTTCTTGATCGATTCGTTAAATGTCGCCTCGATCGTATTGATCGAAGCAGTAGAAGCGTTCGGATCAACCGAACTACGCCGCGACCGTAACATCGTCTTGATCGGTGTCTTTATCGCGGCAAAGCTCATGCTACGCCGGATACCGCGCGTAATTGAGCCCGTTCGAGTAAGCTTCGGCTTTTTGGCCGAACCACCAACAATCGCGCCACCATACGCGGCGTTCGATGCAATTGAAATGTCCACCGACAGAAGGGAAGGATCGTCGAAGCTGTCTTCTTGCCGTTTGCGTTTGTACGCCTCCCGACTGGCGATTACGTAATCGTCCATATCATCATCGTCCTCCTCTTCATTCTCGTTCTGCTCGTCGCTCTTGCGGAACGATTCGTCAACCATGCCACCACGCTCGGGTCCCGTTTTCAGAATCGGCGAAAGATTGTTTGGATCTAAAAATTCGTTTGCTTCGGCTGATGTCAGTACGATTCCGTCCTGCTTTGGGGTTGGACAGACTGATCGCGCCGCGCACGAACCTTCGGAAGGATCTTCTCTCTCTCCCGCTTCGTCGATGTACGGCATCGGTGGGCTGGAAATCATCGTTAAACGAGAGCTGCGCTCTGTACACTGATTCTGATTGTTGTCATTTTCCGCAATACTAAGCATCTGATCACCGCCATTGCGGTCAGCACGCGTTTGGGTACCGTTCCCCTCTAACTCCACTGCCATCCCCTCTGATGATTCGTTCTCTTCTGGTAGGGCAGGTAAAGCGACGTTCATTACTTCGCGTTCTACGGTATGTTCTTTGACGCTGTTGCACTCTTCCGGCGGTGGTTGGTTCATCATGTCCTGTTGCTGGCCGGTCAAACACAGATCGTTTGTTTCTTGTGCAATTTCTTCGGGTTCTTGTGTGACGGTTTTTTTCGGCGATACGCTCTCCACGGCCATGGTAGCGTCTATAAAATGCGCCCCAGTGTTCGGCATAACCTGAAAAAGTGAGTCGATTGACGGTGGTGTTCATGCATACTTAGAAACAGTGGGAAGATAGGACATACAACAGTCCCCACTCGGAAGGGGAATTGTTGGAACTAAATGCTGCCTTTGCAGGGCGAAATCACAGCCTACAACTGTGCTACAAGTGTGCTTTCCCATCAGAACGTATTCCTACCTACAGACGGATGCAAGCACAGAGAAAACCCACACACCTTACTCATTGCTCTTTTCACTCCGACATCCGATATATCTCTACCGATATCTGATTTATGATCAATTATTTAACCATTTCCGCTGATGGACACACCACAAATCACCGAGCCTGGGCGGCATCCACATGTGAACGGGAGGGTTGGTCGCACTTTCGGAAGCGACCGCGGATTTTCCACGCATCAACCACACTACGCCACACCACCAGAACCGCACGAGGAAAACTCGATGAAAGCGAAGCAGTATATCCTGCATCCCTCCCCATTACCCCGAATAATACTCCATATCCATATTCTACATCTACGTGGAAAGCCGCACAAGGAGAGCATGATAGCAATTAATCAATTAAAGCTTTTCAGAATCTCGACGGGCGACGGGCGCACTAGAGGTTAGGGAAAACCATCGCGGTCGGACGGTGTATTATCCCGCGGCAATGCATTGGCGCACGATCTCGCACGCGTTCGCGCTTTGTGAAAAGGAGGGAAGGGTTTTAAGAGATCCTCGTACGGTACGCTAGGATAAGCTTAATGAACTGCGCACACATGAGTGGGATGTGAAAAACGGAACCAACCAAGACCGTCCATTAATTACACTTTGAATAAATTGTAAAGCCCGGGCATCATATATCAAAACGCCCGAAGAGAAGTGTGTACACCCCTCCCCCGTTCCTGTCTACTCTCAGAACCCGAGGGGACATCGGTCATAAATTTTCCCCCATCCTACATTATTGCTGGTGTGACTGGCGAGCGTACGTACACACCCGCGTATGCACGAATGAAAATCAATCGGGACGATTTGAAAAGTTACAGCGGTATAAATTAAATCGCCATGTACAAAGCCCTCCCGAACAGAGGGAAGGGAATGAGGAGATCAGCGGGGCACTGAATAATTGAAACAATATAATTGAAATCCTCCGTGTTGCAGTTCGCTGGTGTGTGTTACTGTGCATAGTAACAGTTGAAGCGTCAGCTTCCGATCGAATGGGAGGTTAATCAGCATGCGGCACCGGCTGAGGACATTGGAAACCCACAACGCCAGGGTACCCCTTTACTCGTTGGACTGTGCGCGATGGAAAAGAACGGTAGGACAGCAGCGACTCCCAGCTGAAGTAACGATAATGTCATAAGCTCCTATTACACACTCGATTAAAAGGGCATTAGCGATAGTCGCCGAGCACTACTACTTATTGTAAGTGGCTATTTCAGTCACATCATTGACACGGGGACACATGCCCGGGTGGTGGTGGTGGTGGTCGGTGGGTGGTAGGTGAAAGGGTGCGATCCGTAAACACTTACTACACTTGGTGGTGATTTACGCGATTCAACGGAAAACCACATCCAGCCACCATCACGCGGGGAAGGATTCTTTTTTTCCTCCTCGTGAGCTCATGGGGTGAGAAAGCGTGCGGAATTAGTTTGCTAGTGATGGGCATGATGTTCGTGGTAGGGGTGATTGTGTAGGGGAATGGGATGCGATGCTGCACATTGCTATTCATGTATTCAAATGTATTCCCGTAGCTGTGAATCCGATGAATTGGCTGCAAATCCGGGCTGTTATTTAGGAGCGTATTTATATGCGTGTTGTATTACCCTTTGATGATACTACACTAACTGGCCATCGAGATACGAGAGCACGTTTCATATTGATTTTGATGTAAACCTATGATGAGCCGAACCAATTAAGGTGAACGTTGACTGTGTACGCAACTAACCGCCCAACAGCTGGATGAATGTAGGCCGAAAATTCGTAGATTCGGTTTGATTTTCTCTACTTCTGGTTTATAAATGGGCCCCTCTCAACAACGCTCACTCAAATCCTCTGTTTATGCGAACATGCGTGTCCTTCTCCCCCCTTTTGTCTCCTCCAAGTCCCTTTATTTTGGTTAATTTTATTTACAGCTAACAGTGACACATAAATATAGAACACCAAAGAGAAGTAGAGCGAAATAGTGCAGCACATAAAGGAAACGATTGGAAAATATTAAAATCACCCCAAGAACGCATTAACAACTCGTGTTTACAGCTCTACAACGTGTACGAAAGGCATGAAAAGTGAACAAACTAAATGAAGGATAGCTTGGAGGAAACTGACTAACATTATGTTACTGCTGCTTATTGCCCTTCGCCCATCAACCCCAGTTCAAGCTAAATTGCGTTCATTTTTGTTTTTGTTTTGTTAATAAGACCCCGGGAGGTTCAAACGCGTTGCAAACTTACCACATGCGAACATTCGGGATCTTCCAGATCCGTCGGAATGCCTCCGTTTGTCTTGAGCACATCGATCATGTGCTGCTGCTCCTCTTCCGGAAAACCGAAAAAGCACACCTTCTGCCCTTCGAACGCCTTTAAACGGTGCAGCTTCGTGAACGTTTCGACCGTGGCGGAAAAGTTGGGATCGTGACGATTTTTCCACGCTTCCAGCACCCAATTGGGGCGTATGATTGCCAACCGGAACGTCATCGCGTACCTGGGAAGAGAAGTTATGGTTATGGTTAGTATAGTTTATAGTTGAGTCTTGGGAATCGCCAGAACGTCAGTCGCCACTTACCGATATTTCTCCCCACCGCTAGAGTTGCAGATCAGGTGTGTAACCTTCGTGTCCATTCCCTTCCTAATCGAACCACCCATAGAATGGATCAAATGCACCAGATGCGTCTGTCGAATAAAGATGGAAGATATATGTTACACAAATTATGAGCAAAGCAAGAAGTTACCGGAGCTTTCTAGCAAAGAGTTAACCGTTGTACAGGGAACTGCTTTTACCACACAACCACCGAATCAGACGGAACATTCCAAGCAATCAGAAATCATGTTACGTACCACACCAATGTGGCGCTGGTACAAGAAGCTACAATAAGCATAATTTGTCCATATATATACCTTGGCTCTACCCTTGTGACACATTCGCAGGATTGAAGCTAAAAGTAATGTGTACAAAATTGAACCTCAATCTTCCACCGCCAATCCCGACGATCGCCGACGACGACGCAAGGTGTTACTTGCACAACATCCACAATCGTCGACTCGTGTCCACAGAACGTCGAAATCTTATCAACGATTCGCCAAATCGCATTTATTGTACGTGTTTCGTGTACCTTGATGCTTTTACATATTCTCATTACACTACCCGGGGCCATGGTGGTGTTCGCATTCTGTATTCCGCACAGGTACGACACGATTACCACCCGTGGGCAATTTTATGTTTCTTTCTCCACACACACACACAGCCGCAGCAGCAGCAAACAGGAAAAAGTAGAACATATTACTTCATTTAATATACCACACAGAATCTCTTTCTCCAAGGCAGTTTCTCTGTGTGTGTGTACGTACGTAGCACATCGAACATGGCATTCCACCGAAAAGGCAAACGAAGGCCAACATGAAGGATATATGCTTACGGTGTAAGCTTCTTGTACAGATGCCATTTGACTACCGATGCTCTTAAATATCACCAGCACGAATGGTTAGACGGTATTGAAGCAATGCACAACAATTAGTATCAATTAATAGTACACCAGATCTTCGGGGGCTTTACAGATATTAAATATGTCTACATGACGTTCGACTACACCGGCAACATACAGCGTGTACTTGCAAACGGACTGTTTATGTTTCACAGTTGCTACCGCATCCATTATTCAAGCAAACAGCATACAACTTCCTCACAAGCCGCTATACCGCCCCTGTTTGCTTGAGGCGGGAATAGAAATTCTTCCCGAAAGGGAAAGGATAAATATCCGACAAATCTTCTTTACGTCAAACGTTCATCAATTGACTGGCAGGAAAGCATGGTTTAGACATGATTTCAAAAACATCCAATCAAGAACCCTTCCTCCAACCACCTATTCTTACGGTTCCGAATACACAGCGAACCTCATTATCAGTTTCCTTACTGTCTCGCTATTACCAGGCCAGAAGCCCTAGAGCAAGGATAATAATAAGGTCATAGTCAGTAACACGTGACCTGAGAACGCAATCAAAACGTCCATCCATTCTTTCCTGAACCGTTGTGTCCGTAGACAGTAAGTAAGCGAACACAACCTGAGATAAAGCGCTATGGTAAGTCCTCTTGTCCATAGTATCTTCGCACTCTTCGTTCTACCGTTACATTGCAGTAATGGGGGCGCCTGTTATTTAAGAAGTCTTACTGAAAATCACCAATTTCGTAACACCTCCGCTATGCTGTAAAAGACCAATACAAACCAACCGGGAAGGTAGAACGTAGCATCAGGATGTAATGACAATCGATGCAGCACTCTGTGCTGGGCCCGCCTACATACAATGCTTGGGAAGGGGAGGGGAGGTCCGGTGTGCATTTAGGGCTCCCCGGACACGCAGGAAAAACACGACGGCTTCATAATCAATTTCACTAATGACGTCTTCATCGAACCATTCTGGCATCCTGTCCAAACTGGAGCACACTCCACAATGGTCCGAAATCCGACGAATCGATTCGTCGTTTCCGGTATCGTCCGGCGAAGATGTCACGTTTTGCGAAGTCAAACTCAGGCCGAACTGATTAATAATCGCAGCAGGAATCAATTTGCTAGCCACCGTTACCGTTAAAAGCCTACGAACCTTGGCACCATTGCACGGACGACTCACCCTTATCTGACCACATCCGTTGGCACCTGCATCAACAGCAATGGTCGAGCCATCGTGAAGATTTGTACACGGTACGCACTACTACACTGCCAACCGATTCCCCGCAAACGGTGAATAAAGGAAATTATGCAAAATTGTTTCCCCTTTCGTGTCGAAGGAAATCCTCCCGCTCTTCGACTCCTTGCCACCACTACAAGCATCATCGAAATGGATGAGATAGTTCGGCACACAATGTGGGCAAATGGTACAATTCCGACCATCATCGATTGTAAGCGAATCCTCCTGCCATTTCCTTTTCCCCTTTTACCGGACGACCTTACATCATCGTTTGTCAAGGTTTAGCACAAAGGTTCCCTGTCCCATAGAAAAAAAGGAGCATCTTCAACAAAGCCCCACCGGGTCGACGATGGACGGCACGAACTAAATTCAATAATGAAAGGGTAATTGCTGGTTCTTTCAGATCTTCGAGCTATCCCATTCGTGGCCGGTAATCGAGCACGCGGCATCCATTTGTATTCGGAGTCGGATTGGGCGGACGGAGTTGCTTTAACCCTGCCAATTTCTTCCCACACAAACACACACACACGCCTAATCAAGCTTTTGGGTAAACTAATGAAACCTTCCAATTCGTTGATTTGCCTCCATCTTTCCGGTAGGAGAATTGACCATTTTTACCGCAAACATCAGCTCCGTACATCCAATATGAGGGAGACTCCATTCGGTTTGTGGAAGCTCTTAAAGAGCTGGCCACCATTACGCCATGCTAGAGAGAGAACATGCTTACCAGCTCATCTTTTTTCCGTATCCCGGTAAAGCATGTGATGACGCCACGCATGCAGTAGTTGTAAATGGGACGATTGTTCCACACTAATCCTTCGCTAAATCTTACAGCCTGCTGTAAGGCGGGTGGTCCAAGAATTCTGCAATGGAAAAAAGAAAGAAACAAAACAGATTTAAAATAGAATCAATTAGTACACCACATTGGCTAGAAGGGTTCGAGGGCGAAACGAGATGTAAACAAAAAAGCAAGCAACAGAAAAAACCGCTCTTGAACAACAAAGAAGAAACACATTAAAAGGAATGTTGCCTTTTTTTGATGAAAATTTCTTCTCCAATTTTCACAACTATTCGCATAGCTCAACAGGACACTATCATCGAACTTTTTCTCCCGCAACGACCTGCTTTGAAATCAGAGCAACACTCTCAGAACCCCTCCTTCTACTTCTCCTCCTCGCCACATCATCATCCTCGAGGGTTTCATCCTTTCGGTGCTAGCTAGCAGCTTGCTAGCCCACAAGTAAAACCCCAAATTGGTGCAAACTTTTCAGCACAAGCATCTTCATTAAAATCAAATATTAGTACAACTTTTTCATTCTCGATCCTTGAGGTTTGTCTTTGTTTCGTTCTATTTTTCTTTCCCCTTTAGCCGCCCACATTCCAATTTTCCCCCATTTTGTTCCTGATCCGTTCCGATCGAGGACGTACCCTTTGCAAACAACGTCCATTTTCTCGGGTAGAGTGACCCAGCGGGCAAACCAATATAGAGCAAACGGAGAGCTTGGGAGTACGGGAGGGGGCTTGTCTTTCAAAAAATAACACACACACAGACAAAAAAAAGGTATATCCGGACTCCACTCTTCAAGGCATCATTGTCTTTAAAGCAGAATGGAAAAGACGACATAGCAGCTTGTTACCTTTTTGCGCAGGGAAAGAATGAAAAAAAAACACACATTTGTAAGCTGATATCTTTCATTTGTTTTGTTTGTTTTTAGTATTTTAGTTTATACCATTGCAAAGTACTTTCTGAAACAGGACACACCAGCTGAGCAAGGATAATTAATCTGCGTTGAAACTATGTACATTCTCCCAGGTAAGAAGGTAGGAGAACGCCACACAACAAACTACTTATAAAAAAATGCATTTTGTTATACAATTCCAAACCCAACACAAACAGGCGGATCACAGGCGGATAAGAGCTTAAAGTAGAGAAACGAAAGAAAGCACACGCTTGGTGTGTCTCCCTCCTAGGTGGATAACACGTTATGTGATGCTCTGTGGCTATCACCTTCGCAAAAATAGTTTGTCTTCTTCACAGTCGCTCGAAGGCGAGCTCAGCAGACTCCATATCTTGGCTTGGCCCAGGGTGAGGGGGTCCGTCCGGATGCTCCGTCTCACGAACCTGCCACAAGCGAGGACACGATGTGCAAAAGCACACTAATGAGCTGCGGTAAAAACCGACAACTTTCTTGCGGTAAAACGCTGGAAAAGAAGGCAAAACGGTCCGGACAATTGAAAGAAAAAAAGACAAGCGAAACCTGCTGCAAGGGCGAGCAGGATAATTAAAAAACTATGATGATTCACCAGAGCATCATCAGTCTCTTTAGCACCGGTGACACACAACCTTAGTGTGCCCCGGGAGACAGGGACCACGAACAGGGGGGTGTAGGAGAAGTGTGCAACTATCGCTTCATTGTCATTATTTCACTCAGCACATTTTCACAACTCTTGCATCAATTCGCAAAACCGGCATGCTGGAGGTTGGCAGTAGGAGAAAGAAGAAAACACTGTGAAAGGTGATGAAAACGCACACAGCCTGGATCACCCGTGGATAGTGGAGTGGCAAATGAAGGGAGCACAGTAGCAGTGGACTAGGTCAAGAAAGGATACTTCATCGAGCGGAACCGTAAGAATTGCAAGAAAATGGGTTGGAAAATTGTTTTCTTTTACGGTTTTTCTTCCCGAAGTGACCGTACGGTTCGTGAACATTGGATGAGCGATATATAGAAGGAATAAAGTCCACTCAATAGCCTATGGGAAAATCGATTCATTGGAAAAACCCCGCTCCTCGAGGGTTGCCTTTTGTTTAAAAAGCAACGTGTAGCAGGGTTGGAAGAAGCGTTCAACTCCCCTGCATCTCGAACATAGCGTTTTCATGTTTGCACACCTTGCCCGGCCTGTTTCCCACAAAAGTTTCCCGATTGATCTTCACTGTCGATCGAATATCCGGCTGCAAGGATAATAGAAATGCTGCATACGTGTGGTCAACCGTATACATAGTAGTAGCTGCCCCCGTATCGTGCAGCGAGAGCCAACGTTCTGCACATATTGATAGAAGTTTTTTGCTATTTTTTTCGTACGGAATCGAACACAGCTCAACACCTTCTATCGGCCAGAACCAGTTGACCAAGCTGCTGATGGATCACTCTTAAAAGAGTTTAAATTTCAATGCCCTCTGCATACCGGTACGGGGGTTAAACACGTGGGAGCTCCTCTTAAACTCCCGCAGCTCTAGGTAACGAAGCATCTTTAAGCCTTCCTTTTCCGTTCCTCCAGGAACGGATCTTCATGTTCGAGCCCAAGCCCAAAACCGCTCGGTGCACGAGGAAATGTCTGTGGTTTTTAGCCTGCCGGACGCAGGCAACCATGTTGGAAGGATTTTTTGATTCTTGTTTTATTTCTATCCTCACTTAAGTCTCTATCAATTTTACTAGCTTGAAATGCTTGTACTTCAACTTTATAGAATCAGCAGAAAAAACGAATGAAAAAAAACGAATCCGTTCGTTCTGGTCCGACCGAAAACCGACCGACTTCACAGTTTGCGGTTTGTGATGAAGTCTTGACGGCTCATTTAAAAACGTCAGCAATGGCAGGCATGTGCATGGGCAGGATGATGGAAACGGTTTGACTTTGAAAGGTTCCGCTTTTAACCCCGGGAACCACCCGGAGATGGGGGGTTGTTCCAGAAACGGTAACGGATTTTCAAAACAATAAACTATTCCAAGCATTGTATATGCAGTCGAGAGTGCAGCCATCGACAGATGTCTTGTGTATGGTTTGTTAGAGATGCAGCTTCCGTCTTGGCAGTGGTGAACTTAACAATATCGTTTGCTATCCTCTCAACCAGAACTGACCAGAGCTAAAACCCGGGATAATTGGCCCGGCAGATGGCAAAACGGTAAGCATGCTTCGATTATTTCTTTCTAAAGATCTTGCATTGTCTTTATCGCTTTAAAGATGGCCATTATCTCAATTTTCTCCCAAGACGAGCTCGATGAAGAACATTCCAGCAACTAATCCCATTAGTACTGGTGCTCCATTGGTGCACCAGGGGGAAGAGTTCTATTTTCCGCACTAGGAAATAGTTGACGAGACTCGTTAATAACCAGTTTTCTATCCAATTGCGTAAGGCAGGGAACTCAACCGTGGAGCAATGGAAAAACACAATCTTTAACCAAAACCCTTTCAAAATTCTGCCATTTATGGGACACTATCAAGTTAATTGTTTATCTGCACAAAACTGTTACATCAACATTAAGTGAAAGCCATCGGTATTACAACAAAACGCAGGCACTAAAGTGTATGAGAAGAAGAATAAAAGGCTCACAAAAGAACTAGAATGTATATGACTGCTATCGTTTCGTTTGGAGACACTCCGAATGCCCAGAAAAATCGAAAAGCTGTTTGGTTTTGGTGGGTAAGTTCTGCTTAACTGAACCAGACAGAACCGACACAAGCGGTTTGTGGTAAAGATCCGGTACTACTTGTAAGGATTTGGTTAACGTTTATGGTCGTACCATGGATGCTCTCGATATACTCACACACACACAGTAAGTGCCCTTCCAATCGACCGGTCGACACATATAATACCTCTCGCGCGCAACTGGCAAAGTTCGCGAGTGCATGGGGTTTGCAGAAATTGATATTGTTATTTTATAGCTTTTATTGGTGACGTGAGTATCATAATGATGCCACGTTGCGTCTCCTGCACATACACACACGCATGCACGCACACAGATAGTTGTCTATATTGATATCGAGATCGGTTAGTCTTATGTTCAACGAGGTCTCCATTGTTTTTTGGTTACTGTGGAGTATCAGAAACCACAAACCTGTTCAGTAATGTAACTTAACCGTCATTCCACAATGCGTGTCATCTTGGGAACGATCATGCTTAAGACAATATTTCTTAAAAAGTTGCAGTTAATTTCCTTCAGTTCAGTAAGTCAGTTCACTTAAATTCCTACGATGTAGGATGTAGTAAACTTTTTCTTTAGTATTTGAAATATGAAATAAAGATTGATTTTTGCGGAAGAACTATCCATGCGTTGCAGATTCAAAGCCAATGCATTTAGCATCCCGTTTTTGAAACTATTAGCACTTCAGCATTATTAGTTGGATAACCAAAACATTAAGACACTACATACATGGTGTACTTTCAGGCGTATAATTTAAATTCGCTAAGATGCATTAGAGTAAAACCTGAGCTACAATTTACAGCTTGGAATTTACCCTTACGTAGAGATTTATTATGAGACATAGTGCTGACAACTTGGCTGCAAAACATATCCAGCACACTTTTGCAACTATTGACAAAAAAAAGGTATCCATTTAGAGTTTTCCCCGTGAACGACCGGAAACTCGAACATAGCTAAACATAAACCGACATTTATTCCGAATGCACAAACGTTGCTCAACAGCTCTAAAATTAGCATTATTTGCTCATAAAATTAAGCACAAATTCATCAAAAACATAAACTAGGAAGGAAAACCATGAGTGCTCCACCATCAGCATTTATGGCGTCCTATAAATTGGTGTCCCATTTCCCTCGCACTCCCCCCTCCTTCTCCCCTTAAGCCTTTCTGCTCCGATCACTCAAAATATATCCTGCCATTCTGTTGGGCGGGCGTTGGCGTGGAGCGTCCTTCTTCCTGCTGCTTTATTTTACGAACGATTTCATGCAACATAAAATCTAATGCTCGACTTCCATGACATATTTTCGCTGATACGATTATGATCGCATCG
>AXCM01005096.1:0-18646 GCA_000473375.1 Anopheles culicifacies | reverse complement strand
TCTTCTGGATCTCAGGAGTTTGCGCAGCCCATAGTTGACAAGATTCTCCTTAACAATGTGCCGAAAGATTTCGAAGGTTATTTTGTTATCAGAAAATACAATCGTTCCAAGGTAGCATATATCATCTACCACTGAGCTCTATCACGATCACAGCCTCCGGCAGAGAGGTACTTTACCTTCGTCGCATTGATCCTCAATTCAATCTTCGCCTCGGCCTCGCTTTCAACTTGAATGTACGCTTCGCAAACCGCCGCAAAACAAAACAAAAGTCTTAAAATTTAAAAAATGCCTATTTTAGTATCGGTTTTACAAACATCTATCAATAAAAATAGACGAACTGGTGAAAAATAATCGCCTATAAAGAATACGGTAAAGTTTGAGTACATATCATTTGCTAGAAAATGTTATGAACGATTTTCTCCACATTGGAATGCGTGGGCCAATTGGTGGGATTGGAGTGCTTCAAATAACTAATAAATTGATAACTACCCTCAACGTTAGCTTTGACGAAGAAAAGATAACGAGATGATGATCCATACTCAAACAGGTGTAATAAATTTTATTAGCAGAGCAGCCCCCGGGAAGTATCATACAACCACATTCCACCTATAACATCGCAAAGCGATCGTGTTGAATGGATCACACGTTGGGAATGGATAGATATTGCTTTATCCATGATTTGTGAGCTATGAACAGTGTCGAATCAAGAGCTAATACAATAATTGAACATCTGGAAATAATCATTTCCATACGCTTGTCACAAATCAGTCGCAGAAACAGTAATTATGTTGTTTTGTTTAACTCATCAACAACAATGTTTAAAAAATAATAAAATTAAAAAAAAATCTTCTGAAGTTATAGTGAAATGGTTTTTGTAGCAATGGGTTAACGATGGGTTGTACGATTATTATAGTTTGAATAAAAATCGAATGAATAACAGCATACATTCTAATACTGGGTGTACAATATTGGAAGTTTTTATTGTACACATTTTAACGTTTCTCTTCACCCCCCCTCCCCCCCCAGGGAACTAAATGACACAGATCAAAATGAAATTATTTTTTTTCTTCATGAAAAATGGCCAGGCCATATTGCTTCCAAATGAAATATTTCATCGCTTGAAATTTTTCAATGAAATTGTTATACATTTCAACTGAAACAGTTCAAAGTGTACTGTGGTAATTATATACTGTGGTATACGCGCAATTACGCGCATTTTTAATAGCCGGTTGTTTCTCAGGGCTATATTTTTGTTGACGACGTGGCCCAAGTCATGAAATCAAGATAATACAGCTTCAAACTTTGGTGTAAGATAAAACTAGACCAAGGTGAGCATTCAGGAACCTCCAGAGTTCATTATTATTCCCCACGTTCTACCATCGGGTCTTATATAGATATTGACGAAAGCCTAGGAGCGTCACAGCGAACCTCGTTTGGCCGTGAGATCTATCTTTTCAAGGTCGGAGATACGACAATTAGCGAGCAAAGCCAAATAAGCGACATTTGAAACGCTTCATTAAAAACGGTAATTGAAATTATCAAATTCTGGTTACGAACATAAAACACGTAGTAGATAGCAGCCAGCTCAACTACATAGATTGAGCATAGCTATCTAAGTTTATGGAAACCATCGGTACATCTTTCAGACACAAACACCCATGGGCATTCGAATAGGATTTGTTAGTGAAGTGCTGTTTATTACTGAGATAGCCATATTTATACTCAAATATGATAGGAACAGTCCTTCATGAAAGATCATTTGGAATGTTTTTCGATTCCTATCTCTCAACGAAATGTTAGTAATCTTAAGGGAATTGTAGGACTCCGATTAACCGGTGCAGTCGATTGCTCGTATGCCGATATGGTTTGCCTGTAAAGATACAAAAAATGATGCAAACATTCTAGTTTATGCGTCATAACTCCGGCCATCATCATTTCAAGATACTTCGTATTAATAGATATCGTAATACGAATCGCAATCCTAAGATAATGCTGTAGAATTTATATTTAACAATTAGAACAATGCATCTGCAACTAACAGCGTTATGTTCAACGCGATGGAAGTTATTTTATTTTCATTTTAATATCCTATCAGCACACTATCTGCAGCCCAAATTTAAAGCCAAGTTTCTAGTAACGGCTATTGGCTATATTTTCCTTAGTCGATTAAATTGACAAAACATGTTTAAGCCATTTCATGTCCCACTACTTTCATCCAGCCTAGTAGTAGTGCAATCCATGAATTGAATGACAAATGTCGCTTGTTTTATATCAACAGAACCGAAAATGTTAGGACATCCAAGCGTTGGACTTATGCACATTCCATAAACCAATCATAAACCAACAACCGGTTAAGTCTTGTCATACCATCTATTAATGTTCATTACTTTAACGCTAGGAGTTCAATTCTATAAATGACTAACTGCTGTATTCCTCCTATCTAAGAAAAAAAGTCTATCATTCAATTTGCGTTGGAATTTGATGTGGAAAGAGTATTTTATTCGGAATAGTTTCCGATGTATTGCACTGCGGTGGTGAACCGATCTTCAGTGACTGATATATTACGAGAACCTTCCTGCTGTAATGCTCTACAATATTTAAAGTTTGTCACTACTACCGATATCATTGCCAGAACAACGTGAAACGCGTTTGCAGTTGTTTGGTGGTTTGCTATCGAAGAACGAGGTTAAAACATTAGGTGCCGTACAAATGTTTTTGTTTTTTTAGGATGGCCGTTTGCCGTTGTTGCTATTGTTAAGAGTGCCATGGACTATTCTCTATTCTGAAAGCTCTGCTCGTTCCGTAGGAGGATTCCATAGGAGGGATAATTTATCTCTTTAAGTCCGCCTACTTCATTGCAGAAACCATTCCCGGTTTTCTCAGGAAAAGTCCACACCAACACGTGTTATCTCCTTACCGAAACTGACTCACATATGTCTACGTCTGTACAGTCTCACTCTATCACATAACGTATTTCGATTCATCATCAACCATGTTACCTGGGTGGAAGTAGGAAAGCGAACATTATCTATCATCGTGCCATGAGTTACCTGATGGTCTAAAGCGGTACCATCGATTTAATCACTTTTTCCGTGTTTCTTTCTCGTCGTCCCGCTCCGATCGTCTGATGATCAGATCATTATCACTGTTTGGTTCCGTTTCGTCTGATACGTCTTCTTCGTTCGAGTAATCTATGGCAATTTTCAGATCTTCACATGTTACCACATCCTTACGATCGCCCGACGAGCATGATGAATTGCGCGACAGCGAACATCGTCGCTTAGCATCGATCGGACCGTGACTAATATGCACCTCAGTGAGTCCTCCTGATTCCGCATTCGCGTGAAGTGTACCAGTCTTGGAAGTTGTAGCTTCCGAAAAGTTCTGCTCAAACCCGCCGTGAGTGCATACACGCAATGAGCTATCAGTATCACAGGGTGCTGAAATCGACTGAGGAATTATATTGCGAAGCGGTGTTCGTACTTTGCGGGGTTGACCACATTCTGTTTTGTAAAACTTAAATGGAAGATTAGAAGACTGTTTCGAACTATGCTCTTCAGGGGCAGAATTTTGCGGTTCATCGTTTTGGTAAGCCCGGCTTCCACGCTTATCGTTGTAAGGATACGGATGGTAGTGGTCTGGTGGATTCATTCCACGGCACGATCCAGTCGAATGATTTCCTTTATATTTCTTCAACGTTGCTGGAAGGCTTTTTGATCCGTTTTCTTCTGTGGTGAAAGACTAGCAACGATAAAAAAAAATCATAAATAAATACATTTGTAGACTATTTAGCTATTTACTCACATCGCTATCCACATCCTCTTGAACAATTGTTTTATCGTTGTTTTTCTGTTTCTTATTCAAGGCTGCAGCTAGACATCCTACACAAATATCACCGTCTTGCTGTGGCTGTTCATGCTGTCGTTGACTCTCACGCTTACTTCGGCCTTGCGCCGAGCGCCGTCCTGACGATTGCGGAGTAACACAATCTTCGTGTTCCTGTTCTGTATCCGAATCGGAAGAGCTGCGTGACATCTGCAATAAAAGCATAAACATAAACAAATAAAGCGATCTTCAAATGGCAGGGGCGTTCTTTTAAGCTATTACCTGATTTTCGTTAGATGCTCTTATCTGAGGCAGAGGACTGACGCTGTTACGCCTTTGATATCCGCCTTCGGTGCTCCTTCTATCATCAATGAGATCTCCTTCTTCCATGTCCATGTCCAATTGAAGAATACTTTCTTGACTACCCGTAAACTAGGAAAACAAATGGTAAACCACGAAGCGCAGGTTGTTGTAATGTACAAATGAATTCTCTTCCGTTTGGATAGCAATATGATCTCGTGTGTTTGGCATCGTACTAATGACCGTTGACTTCTATCCCAACAATAATATTTAAATAACACTAGAGGTAACAAAACGAAAAACAATTATAGCAGCAACATTCTAAGAAAATATATGCCTACAGTAACATCTTTTAACGATGTGCAGTAAATCAAGTACTGTACTCATTGTCAGTAAGCATTAATGGCTTCAACAGGCGCTATAATTTAAGGAATCTTTATATTCATGTTTTACTATTATTTATATTATATATTTAAATTTAAATGAATCGAGTATTAAATTTATCAAACGAATAGCAAATTAAATCAAACACATTAATCGACGTAAATGATCATTTTTAGTAACACACTAGCAAATCATACTCAAAATAAAAGGTTTCATAGCCAAAACTAGCTGCCTAATTAATTATGTTTAACACCAACGCATAAAACTATAATAAACAAAAAAAATAATAATCAATAGAAAACCATATATTTCATTGCTGTTTACATGTTTTGTAGATGATTATATGCCTCAGTTTTCTAAAAGCTGATATGTCATTCACTAAGTTCTACAGGCCGTTATGAGCAAACTACATAATAGGTCGTAAATTTCGAGCTCGAAAAAAGCCATTTTCTATCATGAAATCTATGTCTCACAACGATTGCCTCGGAACGTACGGTTATGCCGTGTTTTTTTCCAATTGTATCAATTGCGCTGATGATTTCGCTGATGCAACCAATTCTATTCAAGCATCCTGTTCTGCGTCTGTCGTAAAGTATTGCAAAATTAAGAAATTAAGTAGCTCACACATCAATTACATAATAAGCGCAGCACACAAACAAGTGCAATAAACTATGATTTTTCCGTAAAAAAAGACTAATTGTTTGCGTTGTTCTTATCCAGCAAGATTTAAATAAATCATAAAACCATTCATTGTAAAATTCATTGCAACTCAAGAATATGCATTATGCAATAACGCAAATCCTAACGGGAACTAACTTTTCCTCTCTTTGGCCTACTACTCGCGTAGGTCTATTCTTGAGCGATTCATGTATTAGCGTAGAAGGGACTAATAGTAATTAATAATAGTAGCACTAGCATTCACTTGAACTAGTTACAGTTACAAAAAAAAAAAAAACTTCGTTTACGGAGGCTGGTTGGCTTCGACATCGACAGTGAAAATAATAATCATAATAATGTCTCAAATTGTATCACAGTATCTTACATGGTTATAGTGCTAGTCATTTAAGAAATATTGCGCAATTCCGTCCGTGCGGTCTCTATTGATCTGAACTATGCCTTGCACTGTAAATTCATGTCTGTTGTATTGTATGTACGTTTCATCCGCAATATTGTGTACAACTAGTTCGCTTACCGTATGAACCAAAAACTATATGTATAAGAAGGTTGTATAGGAAAACATTTGACACACACAAAATTTGCAAAAATGTCGACCCCGTAACGTTAGACGAGCCGGCTCGCATGGCACATTGTTATATTGCCTTTAACACATAGCAAACACAAGCAAACTTGCTCGTTTTTGCTGATCTCGCATTTCTATCCGTCTATCGATTTGCGGCAAATAATGGACCGTAAGTGTAATGGAATCGTAGACTCTATTGTTGCGTTCACACATTAGTTATTTGTTTGCTTATAAGATGGCTGTCGCTGTTACTGTCGTTACTATCGCTGCTGTTTGCATTATTGCTATCACAATTACTATTGTCCCTGTCATTACTACTAGTACTAGCGCCACTACAATTCATATCGTCATGTGTTGAAAGATCGCATAATACACCCATCCTACTGTTGCTACCACCGCCACTCGTACCGCTACTGCCCCCAATAAGCGTATCATTACGGCCAGTTGAATTCTCGTTATCATCGATGTTGATAATGATTGTTACGATATCAGTCAGCTGACCAACAGAACTGCCACCATTGCGACCATCAATATAATTATTGCCAAAAAGCGACGTTGGCATGCTCCCGTCCACTGTGGCAGACGTAGTAGGGCCCATACCTGCCCCAGTGGACCAGGAAACTCTTCTCGATGATTCTTCCGTCGATGCAATTGAGGAAGTAGTGATGGTTGACGTATTGGAGGGTGGTGGCGGTGGTGCAACATTTAAATAATCTGCGATTGCTGAATTGATTTGATTAGATGAGGAAGAACCCACCACAAAGCCATAATGTTTGAGAATGTCCATTTTGCACATTGGGCAGGTACGATGCTCAAGTAGCCATGGATCTATGCAGACCTTATGGAACTCGTGCCTGTACAAAAACAAAAGAATATTTAAGTATGTTTTGGATATGTTCATTTACGGCACGATAATCCTGACTCCATTCCAGTACTTACTTGCACGGTAGAACACGTATGACATCAGTTACTTTATACGGTTCGATGCAGATGGCACAGCAATCATTATCGATTTCCTAACGCAAAGAAAAATATTCAATTACATTTCTTGTTTATTCCTATTAAGCTAATATATTTTCCATAAACGAACACCATTCATACCTTGTCATCTGATTTAATACTTTTTGTTGGAATTTTGGCGATTATACGTTTTGCAACGCTGCAGAGTCGTTTCTGTTAAAAGAAATAAAATCAATCAATTTCACCAAGATTTTTGTTGTTGTTGCTACACAAACATTGCGCAAGTAAAATGTATTATAAAAACTGAATAAACTGTCTTTATGCCGCAATATTCTGGACAGTTGTTAATATTAGATCTGTTTATAATGCTTACAGATTGTTTGTCTTTGGTTTGCAGATATCGGAACCGTTGAACGTAGTAAAATACCAACCAAACCAGTGAAATTATCATCAGCACAATAAACGAAATTGACACAAACAGGACCGACGTTCTGTAACAAACAAACAGCTAAATAAGTACAAGAATTGTTTAATTTTAGAAACAGCTTCCACAACATACCGATTTGTATTTCCTAAGGTGCGAAACTGACGAGAACCTTCAATTATTCGCATATGCACATCGTATTTCTGTACTTCCAAGATTTCGATCAGCTCCAATCCAACTGCTTTTGAGGTGAAAACTGCAGTAATGTTTCCTATATTGCCGAAAAAAAAAACAATTAACAGGAACAAGAATATAAGTAACAACCAAAGCCGCTATATATAAATATTAGTAATTTTGTGTAATGTAAGCTTATCGGCGGATAATCCTGACTTAAATTCAATGCCCTTTTTTATAGGATCACGTTTATTGACGTGAAGAACTAAAATTTATCAACGACAATTTACAAATATTAATATTAACATTTACTTCATGGAACGACGTAGAACTTTGAGGTAAATCGCTGCCTTTTTTTTTGTTACGAAAATGTGAACTTTTAACAAATTGAAAAGGTATTCACAAAGTATCAAAACGCAAGTCCATGTCAAATGAAAACCAGTCAACCTCAAAGTACATATTATAGATCGGCAATCAAATATTTCCCTTTTTTCATTGGCACTCAGCCATTTTAAATTCTCTAGGCTTGATCAGCAGTATGATTGTTAATTTAGTGAGCAGAGTAGCGGTTTCGATACTAGGGTTGTCTTGCGACAACCGACGCCGCTATTGTTTACTCCACGATATCATTGAAATACAAGTCGTATTCAAACAAACGGATTAAAAATTCGTCTTTAATTTAAATTTGATAGCTTTCATACTGCCCCCTTTCACATAAATGTTGTTAACCATTGCTGAAGAGTATCATCAAACGACACTATGCTTTAAATATTTTAATCAGCTCAATTGAATAGAATTCAATCAGTATGTTACACATTTCATTAATTATGTCACATCCATACGTTTCTTTATGTATATATTACCCAGTATTCCAGAATTTTCTAATTTCTATTGTAACAAAACAACTCGTTTTACATTTGTGCGAGAACCATTACTATTCTCTAAGCGGATCTATAGACAACAAGTATGAAAAGCAATATTTGTTTAGCGAAAGCTTGGCCTCAACAATTGTATGACGAATATTTCGCAATTTGAAGAAAAAGAAACAAAAAACGCAATAGCGAGTTATACTTCGTCTACTAACACATTGTTACAGATAAGTACACGCAACATGTACATTCTTATGAAACGTGTATGAGAATAATCACGATTCCTCAAACATCGTTCTACAATAGAGCAATACAGTTGAATAAGAAAAAATACTCTCACACGCCTAAACACAATAAACCACGTAGTAACAGATACAACAAGTCTGCGACACCAATGCCATGGTTTTAGCATTAATGTGTAGCGTTTTACTCCCCGACGACGGGGAGGTCTCTCATCGTCACAAGTGAAAGTAATCCACGAGCAGGAGGCATCGTTTGCAGCAGCAGCACTTGCGCATCGTCGTTTTTGCTTGCGTGGGGTAGAGCTAGACGGATTAATGACTAAACCACGTTAGGTTTGTGTTCCTCTCGTGGACTGCGCGTACAATCGCTCGAAACAGATGCAGTTCACTGCTCATAATATCTCCGTGGTCTTGTAGACCAACGCTATGATTTTGTTTAACTACCGAGTCAACAGATTGTTCCCTGTTCAGCACGGCTATCAACAAACGGTTCATAAATTTATTAATCACGTTAGTTACATTTTGCACTTGTACTGCTAATCGGCATTAATACCGTGTCAACAGTATTAACAAACATTCCATTAGGGACGATGTATTACTGGGTGGTGAATCATGACAATACTGATGGTAAGGCAACAATCAGCTTAAAGAATTTAAAGTGCAAATGTTTCGAAATTGTTAGATGAAAATTTAGTATAATATAAATAACTGAATGTGCAGATTGATTTACACGTCATGATATGATTTCCCTACAGTAAAAGTCTTCCATACAATGGGATATAGTGTTTTAAGTTTTCACCAGTTCATGAGTGAATGAACATGATTTATATATTTCGTTGTTGTCATAATCATTCTCTGATTCGCATACACGGCCGAGCAGCTGCAAATCTGATACTCACGTTCTTTATCGTTGATCTTCATTTTATCCAGTTTGGGATCGTCTTTATCATTATAGATAATGACGCCTGCAGCACCGTGCTCAAATGCATGTTTGACTTTGTCCTCAAAGTTACAACCACCGCGTCGTACAAGCGCGATCCAGGATATGTCGCGCTCTGGAAACGGTTCACCAAGTGTACCGCTCCAATGTTTGTAACAGCCGGTGTGATCTGAGCGATTCGCACTGTTGCTAATATGTACCAGAATTCCACTCCGGTTGAGAACACGTCCCTCGCCATATTTCGCACTCTCGTTACCACCTAGCTCCACCAAGTGCCCATCGGACCCGGTATAGCTGTAGTTCAGATAGGCCAACGTGAAGCTCTCGATCGCCATGCGCTCCTCTGCCGGCAAGGCAAACGACGACACTCCATTGCTAAACTCTGTTGGCTGTGATAGCGATGCTATATCGTGGCTTGGAGAGGAATTGGCCGCAACTAAAGAGGCGCCCACTAGCAGCGACAAAAAGTTGTTCATATTCACCTGATGACTTAACGCTGACATCATGCTTACTATTTGCAATATTTATCACACGCACAACCTAATGAGCAATATTTTCATAAGTGTATCGCGTTTCCCGACGCAAACACTTCGGCACTTTGTGTGAACACGATCTCACTTTAATCGTACAATACACAGATAACTCAATTCACGTTCACCAACAATATCACTGCAGCGCTTAGATTCAACACCTGCGCAAGATGTTTTAGTGAAACATAAAACAATGTTGCATTTTTTTCCGTTTCCTTCACTTCATAAAACTCTAAAGCTTTGTAGGGCCATCAGCACATAAAATCGTTGCTAGAAGATTACCGATGCGCTAACAAGGCAACTTGAATTCTCACTTTTCACTTTCGGTATGTCATTAAAAATAGCAACAGTGTACACTTCCACTACGCTCTAATGATGTCCGATCAGTTCAAGGATAATGCACAAATGCAGCCACAAAGCATCACAGTCAGTTCGACCTTCCTACTAGCGGTGGAGTACGCGCGTGTGTGAGTGTTGTTTGATCAACTTTACCACCCGCGAAGGTTGAACTCTACCAAATGCGATCGTTCTGCCGTTCTAACTCGGTTTGAAGCCTGTTTTACCCGTTGCATGCGTTACACAGCTGGAAAAAGAAGACAAAAGCAGATCTGTAATATTACTGCGACCCGATAGGATGGTTGCCCATGTATTTCCGATCGTTGATAATGGCGTGCTCTTCCAATCCGTTCCCTCACATGCAACACATGCAAAAGGGGGCCGACCTTTGCATGTATAGCCTTGAAGTATGACGGTTAATTGACAAAGCCAAACAGCGTTCCTTCGGCTTCCTGAAGGCACTTCCAGCATGAGCACTGCTGTCAGTGCCCTATCAGTTGCATAACGCGATTAGGTGAACCTGTGCAAAAGACAAGAAGAAAAGAAAATAGTATGGTTATGCTCGAGTCTTAAAGAAGGTTGTCTCAGAAAAGGTACGTGAGAAGACCAAATTTATCTACCGAGTAATTGCATTACGCTGAGATTTTGTGATGCAACATCCGTACGATCGTAGAACATTTTCTTCGTTTCTAAACCTCACCATAACCGTTTACGTGCAGTAGGAAGCACATGCCACTCTTACATATTTTCCTAACACGGCCAACAATACGCAAATGATTACAACACAAATTAATAAATTAAGTAAAACTAAACTAGATAATCTATATAGAAAACCTAAAATAGTTTATATGTACTCCCATTTCAGTTACGCTATTGCGCGCACACACACACACATCAGCGATAGAAGGTCAGACGAATATTGATATGTGCATATAAGCCATACCGAAAACAATGTGCTCGATTTCCACGGTTCGTTTGTACCATTGACCTCAAACGCTACACCGTACTTCCTTTCTTGTCCTTCGTATCGAACGCATTGAAAGCTAATTTCTAATGTTCGAGTTTACGTTTTACAACTACAGCATACATTCCAAGGCACATTTGATATTGTTACAGCATTTATTTTATTGCGTTGTACTATTAAATTCATCATATGATTTCTCCGGCTATTAACTAGTGTTTTTATTCATTTATCAGAGTATGAATGATCGGTAATAAAAGAATTTAAAAAACGTACAGCAAAAAAAAAACATTTTAATTTCCGGTCCACTTACTCGTATCCCAAAACGCTCATTCAATGTGTAAATTGATTGCGTTATCTTTCGACAAAGAATCATCTCCCAGAGCAATCTCTATTTCCATGTAACAAACACCGGGTTTCTCTGAACTACGTCAAGCTTAAGCGATATCTAATCGATCGATCTATTTACTATCAAGTGAGTGTAGGCAATCAAAGCGGATCAACACGTTTGGAGTGGTGTTGGTATAGTAATAGACGACGCACGTGCACACTACTACAACAGGATAGTTCATTATCGATTGGGAACTTCCTCAAGATGCATTATCTAGCTGAGTACGTTTTAAAGCGGTGTATTGCTTCAATTGTGGTAAACCTGCTCGTATGCGTAGGTAAGTGGTGCACATGCATGTGAGCGTGCAAAGATGACAATTTATAAAGTACTTCAGATCCGTCGGGCTAAGACAAATAGAAGTGGTAAACCTGTTTTACACCCTCGTCATTTCTCGATATCATCGATTCATACACTACATCCTTAGGCGAATTGATCTTCCTCTCATTTGTATATGAGGATCGTTTGTTCACTAATGTGTAAAATAAAAAAATAAAAACAATGAGTTAGCAGTTCTTTAGCTTCCGTACCAACATGCCCAATGTATGGCAATCATAGTCCTGTGATACGGATCGGATTAGCGGTATACATTATCTTAGGAAGCAAACTCGTGAACTAATCTTTTAACGTGGTGAAACCGATTTCGATGTATGTTTCTTGTAAAAATTATATTCATATGCTATCAAGGTTATTTTAAGTATGATTTCCTCAATTTTAAATTTGTACTATACATATATGTGTATCCCTATTGAATACGGACACTGCATGTAACATAACGTTTATTAGCGAACCTCCATGGCTTATCGTTGTTTGCGTGCTGTTCGATAGTAATCATTATTGCCATACTAGTTCAATTCATTTACGCACCCTAGAACCGGTTTCGAGATAGCACTCCTGTAGGACTCCAGGCAAAAGAAAGAATTTCCAGCTTCAACGATTAGACCTGCGTAAGAATGCGTACACACGTTATTCCTCCATTTCATTCCATCTTCCACAGACTTTCATCATTCTTCGGTGACGGTAAGATTGGGGAAGAGAATTGTAAACTGTGGTGTGTAGCGGATCCAACCTGCCCGACTTGCTCCTCCACTATCGTCAATCCCCTACACTTCCGATCGAGTAAGGTAGGTCATTGAATGCGCGAAGGTTAGCGAGAGTTTATATTTATGTTTGCAAGTTGAATGCATTGCCTCGAAGCGTTGGTAGCGCAGTTTGCTTCGTCAACCGTTGATCTAGCGACGCGCGACAAACAACGGACGCCGATCTTCCCACACTGAGACGCTAATGGTGTGGCGCGGGTTATAACAAAGCCATGAGCCGGGTTTCTTTCCATCAGCTGTCGTCAACGAACAGCAAGAAATGCGATGGTTTTGGTCAAGCTGCTCTCGATATTAGCAGTTGAGTACTTGTACACCGACCGTACAGGTAGAGTACACATTTTCTGTTATCATTTGCTGTAGTATGTTGGTGTAGGTTACGCAGTGTAGGAATAAGATTTCTGATCAAACATACACGCTTCAATGTTTGTTATCACAATTTATCGTAAAAATTAAGCTTGACAGTTTCGATCTCATGTCTGCGTTTTGTTTTATAACATACATGAAATCCTACAGTTAAGCTCCATTCCTAAGGGAAGCGTTCATTTCCAGCGTCTGAGCCTTATTCGTTAAGTTTTACCAACAATAGTATAGTAGGAATCATTTGCCAATGATAATTCACGTGAGAGAACACACAAAAAAGGGATAGTTATTTTGATGGACGTTATGCTCATGGATATGTATGGCACCTGATCAATAAGATCCATTACTCAATCATAGACTGATTGGATTCTTTTGAGAATCCAACAAGAAGCATTCATTCTTGTCCATTTAGTAGAGGAACCTGATTATAGCTGATTTGGTTCTTCCTTTATCCGTATTCGATCCGCAAAAGGTTGCCATGACAAAAACTCTGAGATGTGCTTCCTGGCAATATTTGCATAGCGCGATTAATTATTCTCGGCATCGGCGACAGTGCTGTTTGCTAATAGCAAGTACATAGGCTTGAAGGGAGCACAAGGGAGCTGCGGAGAAGCGTAGATATGCACGCTCAGCAGCACCCACAAATGAATTATTCAGCAGCTGATGCGTGATGCGGGAGGCTTTTCAACAACGCATTTCAAATCTATTTCGTGTTGGCAACGATTGCGTCGAACATTTCAAAGGAAGCTCAAACGTGCAAAGTTTACAATTGTGTACTTAAAGAACCTCCCCCTTGCAACATTGGTTATCCTTTTAATTCAACGATCGAATCCGGGAAATAAGAGATGTAGAGATGGAGTTTAAAAAAACAGATTTCGCATGGAAAAGGTTTGATTCGGAATCAAGAAAATATCCACATGCTTCGATATGAAGTTCACAGCTCATATTAGTTAAATGATTCGTAACAAAATTTGACCATGTACAGTAATTCGAAGCAACACCGTTAAACGTTTTTATCTATTAATTCAATAAACAAAAATTGTCATACGATAATCGTGTCACAAACAAAAATCGAGCGCAAAACGGAGGTAAAATAAAAAATGGCGCCTCGTTTCCTGATCCGGAAATGGTCCAGCAGATAAGAAAACCTCTAGCGCGAAATGTCATTACTTATCCTCACGCGCATCGCATATTAATCCATTTTGGCCATTCGCAGACCTAAAAACTTCTCAACAACACTCACATCTACATTTGGTACCATTTGTAAGAGCGTAGTTCATAGAGCAATAGATATTTTGATGATTAATTGTTGGAATTACACTACCTATGCCTTCAGATTTGAAATGAGGAAAGTAACGATCGCGGTCCTGGGCACGAGTTAGGACAAAACTAGGAGGCACTACGCGACACATACATTGAACATTTCGTGTAGCCATCAGTACTGCATCCTGCTTTCGCTGATGATGCTAACCTTCGTGCGACCTCTCCCATAGACGTTGGAATTCGGGAATAGGTCATATAAACGACAATTTCCAATATCGTTGCAACGATCGTTGGAACAAACATGACTATCTATAAATTGCGCTAATTTTTGCACACACATACACAACTGCATCAAGAAAGCTTTGTATGTAATTATCGTCACAAATAGCACATTGCTGCCGTTTCTTAACGCGATCAGAGTTAAGTAGCCTGACTGATCGATCTGCGAAACATCCGCGTTTCAAAGTCATGCGTATTATTAGCGGTTGGGTTCTAAACTACACGCGTTCGACTACATGGGCTGCGTGTATTAATTCCATTTGAATCATTTTCCACCGATTGTGGTGCACGGAACACACACTGCAACACAGCAAATGTGTATCATTGCACCCATACACAGCACCATCAACTTGGATGCATTCTGTACCTGTTTTATTTACAATATTTAATATCTGCATTTTGCATGTCTAAGTTAATATTTTTCAAAGTTTGCTTCGTCTTTTTTATTAACAAGTCTGATAAGCTATTATATAGCCGGCATGACGTTTATTTTGAATGTGTTTGACCAGAGATGGGTGCAAACGGAAGGCAAACCACATCATTGTGAACATATAAATCAATAGATGTTATTTAACAAACAAACAGAAATATGCTTAGTTTGTTACATAATCTGAGCTCCAAATCAAACTATTTATTTATTGAAAGTAAAACTCTTGTGTTGTTCTTCTTTGAGCATACCGCCTTCGATCTATTCTTTACATTACCCAATTAACACACACTGCCCGGGCAAGTCGTCTGGTAACTCTGCTGCTCTCGACGCATATCCTACGGCAATCAACAAAGACCATTGAGTGCTTTGTTTCAATCCGATCAACGATACGGTTCCACATCAGTTTCACCTCGTGTCCACGTGAAGATGTCCCATGTACGGTCTCTGCACGAGGAGATCAATAAGCTTTGCAACGATGAACAAACCACGCGCCGAGCGTCTTTTGTTGGCGGCTAAGGCTGTTCAGTTTTAATGCTTCTCTGCATTTTCAGCACCACACAGTCACCTGAACTCACGTGACCGGAATAGTGGAATAGACAAATAATCCGAAACAATACTATCGAGGCAATGGACTGAGCTGACCAATTTGCTCAAGGACAATCCAACGTTTTCTATTCACATTGTGCGCTGTTCGATCATTTTTATAATTCGCATCCCTTTATGCCTTGTCTAATGTGACTACACCAGGACACATGTTGGTATTTCAGGATTAGGGAGGACCATTCTCCAGACATGCGACGTTCTTTCACTAATGACTGATGCACGTTTTAGTTCCAATCGTGCGACATTGTCCTTCACGTTGTCTGGAAACGTTCCAGTCGGATTTAGCCGAAACATGCAGCATTTACACCGGAAACCATACTAGGTAAGAACATTTGCCAACCACACACTGTAGGTTTCTGTACTTTATCGGCTTGGTGTTTTACCCATTTCTTTTGTTGGGCATTTTCAAACCTTCATTATTAGCGTCTGCTGTCGTACCGTCGATGTGCAGATATTAATTTGATTTATTTCAGCATTCATTCCCCGACCTCCTTACTTTCGTTTAGAGTGCAATATGTTACCACCGATACTCATTGGATTAAGGATTAAGATTATAGCTTGAGGAATACTCGACTTGAATACTAGGAATACTTGAGGAAATAAATTTAGAGACAGATTGAGAAGAGGGTAAACCGGTACAGTTTAGAATTTCCCTCGACTCACGAGGTCGTAACAGTAATGAAACATAACACCTTCGGGCTATCCCCGGGGGCGATTACACCAAATGCATAGATGCATCTATCCGGCACTCGTTACGGAAGCAGCCTGATATGACGTAAAGAAATAGAATAACAAATCCCAGGCAAAACGGACAATCCGTAAACATTCTCCGGACTGCAGCATCAGCGGTAAAATCTCCCAGGATTGAGTTAAAATAGCGAGTAACGCTCAATTCGGGAGCATCAGCACAAGGCGACATGATTCTCCGATACTTCCTGTTTGACCCACTTTGAATCAAACGTTTCGGGACGTTGTTGTGGGCGGAAAAAGACAGGATAAAGCTCAGTTCTACCATTTTCTTTTTTGTTTGTAACTCTTGTCTAGTGCCAATACGTGACGGTACTCAACTGCCTCCCGCATCGTGAGGCAAATCGACACGACAAAGCGTCAACATATTGTATTCTACAAACACGACGCAGAACGAAATACAACTGCAAAATATAAACTCGGAGTTAGTCATCGGCTCACAAACACCGTTATTCTAATCTTGCTATTCTTGTTGCGCTAAAAGGCGCTTGAAGAATTATGTAAATAAGTGTGCATGTGTGCGTCTTACCTGTGCCGTCTTGCTCGGTCTAGTGTCGAGGCCAGCTGGTTCCGATGTGCTGCTGCCTTCCGGGTGTTTCTTCCGGGTTGTTTTTCGGCACAGCCGGTTCTGTACAATTGCGAAGCAAATGGCACACGACAATTTTCACATAAAGTGCGCTATATTTTTAGCCCCAAAAACACACAAAGAGAACCTGTTCGTTGTTTGATTGAATCACTGCGATGGGCTGAAAAAAGAAACCAACAACGCTGGTTTGCTCTCCGCACGGGGAGGCTGCCCCACTTTAGTGATGAGAGCGCACACACAAACAATACACCGTAGAGATTGAGAAACGTACCACGATTTTCTCTAGTGTTTTTTTTCCTTCTTTTTTCTCACGCCCTCAACTTGCAAGGGAAAATTATGTTCAAGGAAATTCTGTTTTCGACTGATAGCTTTATCACTGCTAATGCCATACCACACCTACCACGTAAAGTTACCGAACATTATCACTGATCGTTGTGTTGTTTTTACTCGCCACCGTTAAATAGTATTGCTTGATGAATTTCAGAAATTGGTATATTTTCCCATTCACCAACTCAACACACGCTCCTCTCGCGTCGTTTCGGAATGAAAGGTGTTGCGAAAATGTTGATGTTATTTTCCTGCAGTGGATTAGCTGTCAGTTTATGAGTGTCAGAAACGCATTTTGACCACCCAAGATATCCCACAGTGCTGCGGCACATGCCGAGATTGACAGTTAGGATCGAGGTGGATTAATTTACAAAGTGAATTTTTATCGATTTGGCTGAGGACGATTTATGGTTACCAAAACAAACGAACACTTGTATTTTCAGCTTAGTTAGATATTCGCATGTAGAGTTAATGCAAGCACTTCCAAATGATTTTAATTCAATGCCGACGCAAGCCACAACCGAGCAAAAAGGAACTTACAAGAAGCTAAACGAATAAACACTGCTAGCGATAGATACAATTTTTTGCATGTCAATTGATAGTTGTAAAATATTGGTTATTATGTGAAAAATAAGTTTTTCGAACATGGTATTATTTGTCGTTTCAAATATGAAATGAACCGAGCAACTCGAAGAAGCCACATACAGATTTGAAACATAAATTTACAACATTAAACTGGCATGGCAAACACTTTGGAAACACACTCTAGATAACTCTATCTTGTAAATTCACATACCTTGGTTTGGATTAAACGAACGAACACAAACAGTCACGACCGCGGCCTCACTGGTTTTTGAAATTCACACCGAATTGCTTATATATTCTTCACAATGATACAGCGCCATCTTTCGGCCAATGCGTTTGATTGGTTGAGGTTTTGCTGAATAGGCGTTAGCGCCCTCTGTCTGTTGATAGCGCAGCTACACTCTCTACTGTATATATCGCCAATCCTTCTTTCTCTCTTTCTTAGCACTGTTTTTCCTTATTGCACAATTCTCACGAGCTTGGAAGCGTGAGTTAGAACCATCAAATTCAGTGTGGGTTTAATATTATAAAATTGCAAAATTTAAAAATTCTCCCCCTTGGCTTTATCTATTAATTTCTTCTTGCTCTCTGCTGGAAAATTAACAATCTATCAAATTTGTAGGGAGTAGGCCGACTGCAGATCAGATCGCAAAACAATACCAACCACTCATTTGCGCACTTATCAGACGTATATTAACAGCGTTAAAAATGTACAGGTTCAGAGTTCAGAAAAATTTGTGAAATATGAAGCCAGGGCAAAGTGCACATTGATTGTGTCTGGCAACAATGAACA
>AXCM01005095.1:0-18654 GCA_000473375.1 Anopheles culicifacies | reverse complement strand
AACCAGTGTCGTTACATCGACATTACACCGATGCAAACGCACAACGAACCCGGGCCCCCGGTGATGGCACTGGGCAGAGCAAAACAGAGCCAGAGAGAGAGAGAGAGAGAGAGAAATTAAGGAAAGGCAATTGTGAGGGCGTCAATGAATTGCTTCAACGATGGATCGCACTGCTGATGGTGGTCGTTCTAGGGACCTTTCACTTATGAGGTTCGTTCGACTCGGTGAAATGAAATCATTTTTCACCAACTAGCTTTAGCTGGGCTACCAAATGTGATGGATGAATTTCAGTTTAAGGATAGTATGTTGGGGGAAGGCGGGGGGAAAAGTATGGTGAAGGTAGACTGGGATGAAGCATTTTGTTTGGCTCGAAGATAGTTATTTGAATACAAGTATCAATTAATTGAAACATCATTTAAACATTAAGCAAGCCTTCATACAATCTAATAACAACTCCATTCAGAAATCTAAAAAAACTATCTGAGTGGATTTTGTTTTGAAAACTCATTTAATTTCACAAATGAAAAAACTCCCTGCTAAGATAATATTTTGTAAAAAAAAATGATGCGCATGTAGTACTTAATGCTGTTTTTGAATAGCTTTAAAGTGCATTGTTTGACTTTGAAGTTACTTCAAGTTTTGAGAGAATATAAATAAATAATGAAAAAAGGCTTAACACAACTCAATCTTCGTTTAACAAATCAATCTGGTGTAACGTAATGAGTTGAGTTTAGTGTATTCGTGAAGTCCTTTGTTTTTCTTTTTTTCATTACAGAAATACAAATTAAAAATCGATTACGAAATATGATATGTTGTTTGCAATACATTCAATATGAAACCATTGAATTGTAAAATATCAATTGATTATTTTATGCCATGAAAATAATCATCATAATGGCATATCATTACCTTCATTTGAAATGCGATATCAGGATGCCGTCAATTAATGAAACGTTTTATTTAGCTTTGCCAGGTTTTCAGTAATTTTAAAATTCATAATAATCAACAATATTAATTCAACCAGGTCGTCACACTATAACAATAATAAAATCAATTATTCTGTTTCACGAATACTTTCAAAACAAACATATTTAAAATGCAAATCATAACAACCATATTTAAAACTAAACAAAACCCGATCATAATGTCGTTTTTTTCCACCATTTTGAAACGCAACTACATGATTGATAAGGTAGTAGTAAAAGAAAGATTACAATATCTAACAAATACATGTATAAAATAGTTCAAAATTCAAAATCATTTTTTGAATGTGTAATATCCATAACATTCTGAATAATGTTTCATACGTGTTAAGAACCCATCAAAATTTGGAAGAATTCGTATTTCGGTACTATTTGATTGGCATTCGGATTAATTATTTAAATAATAACTCTAATAATTAAAATGAATGGGTGAAATGAGTGCTATCATCCTGCAGGTATAGAAATAACGAACATAATCCTATTGTGTTAAGATTTTTGTTTATCATGTAAAGAAAACGATTTCAAAATATACTCAGTATTTGAATTCCAATCAAATTTGTATATTGATCAGAGTCGGATCAACATATGCACCATCGTTACAAAGGGCCAAGGACAACAGTACAAGAACTTAAAGCAGTTATCCGATCATTCTCTCAGACCGAATTAATTTGAAAAGTGCGTCACTCTAGTTGATATGATCGTCAAAGGCAAACGTTATGCTACATTTAATATATTGTATGTAAATTATTTTCAAAAGAAATTAAAAACTCTTTCAAACCCAGAGCTTGTAAAAAAATGGTAATAATTTCTACCACAATTGCTTATCATTTTTGAATCGATAAAGTTTATCATTTAAACAACATAAAAAAGTTCAAAATAATATATGTAGACCAATAAATGGTAATAACAAATGCACAACCTATTTAGCTGAATTCCTTTCCGTTATGCTAAAATTCATCAGAAAAGCAATTGATTGAAATGGATTCTATTTAACGATTGGCATTTGGTTGCTTTCGCTTGCAACAAAGCTAAAACGTTTGACCCGTACATGTTCTTATAAGCGTCACGATGTTGGCGTATAGACAGCCGACCGTTTTACAGCACCAAACCATTCCGGCCATTTTCTCTTCGGCACTACATGAGTGTTGTCTTGCACGTGCGGACTATCTGAGATCTTAATCATCGAAACGCGCTCAGCGGTCGCCTTCCAACCAGTGCAACTGGCCTGGAATCGTTCCGATCTGGCCTTACAGCTAAACACTGCAAAGGTCATGCTACCGTCCCATCGAAACCACCTGCACCTGGATGCCGGAGCGGCTGATTTGCGGCCACGTCCGGTTGTGTCTTTACAGATGAATGAAATTGTTTCTGGTTGCTCCCGACGCAACCCGTCACTAAATGCATTCATGAACTTACCGGCCGGAATGTCCGTGTAGCGTTGATCGACGTCGCTGTTCGTTCAGTCTTTTCCGCCAGTCATTGGAACACTTTCGCCGCGCAGTATTCGCATCGCTCACCGTTCCAATAGTTTTCAAACACCTGGACACCGGTGGAAGGTGGGAGTGTTGAAGTGTACGAGTTTCTAACACGTGTAGTTGGGAACCCGTTGCAGTGTGGTTCCCTGCTGTAGCAACCGCACCACCATCGATATTGTTCGTTTTTCCTTTTCGGGATCGTTCTTCAGCACCTACGCGCGTTACGATACTGCCCGCACTTGAACTGGTTGGCCGCTTGAGAATGGCTCTTTGTTTCGATTGGATCGCTAAAAACGTTGCCCGGATTTCGATTTAAACTTTCATATTCACGACTGCATCCCTTTCATGTCTGGCCAGCCGGTCAAGTTGGGGGTGTAGGTTGCTCGGTGCAAAAAAAAAATGTATAAAAGAGCCTGCGTGTTTCAAGGCGTGATCGTGACTGGAGACCCCGAACTTGACTGTGTCCAGACGATGAAAGTCGAACCGAAGTTCAGCGAACGTTTGTCTACACGCGTGTGCGGATGCAAGCAGAAGACGAATCTCGTCAAACGCCGTGCTCTCTAACCTCCTGTCGGAATGAAACGGGTCCGAAGCAACGGGTCCCAGTCTGACCAGCTGCCAACTCTAATACTGCACCTCGTCTCGGTGACGCGACAGTGAACGATCACTTTGCTGCACCACACCACGCTGGCCGGTTTGAATGCCGGTACCTGGCCTAACCATGCAGATTTGATCGTGCGTCGCAATGCACTAACACACGAAACACACGTGAAAGGAAGCGGAAACCACACAACAAATCGACGACAACTCGCCAGCGAGTCGGACAACACAAAACGCAACGATGGCGAAAGCCAAGCAGCAAAACACTCGAGACCGAGACGCGAACTGATCGCGACGAAAACAACGACTGACTAGCGGCTTACCGGTTGCTCGGCTAGCTGAAGCCATTTCGTCGCTTGCAGCGGATAAAATCTTTCCATCTCCGTCACCAAAGCGGATCGCCGTCCGCGAGAGCTAACGCCCGGACAGGGAAGTGCGAAAGTGAGATCGCTACACTTCGGTGCACTTGTTGCCGGCGCCGTTCGCCTACATTTCGGACACGGTAGAACACTACGGCGATCCTTCTTCGTACCAAGCGCCCCGACATCTCGCATAAGCCGGCGGCAGCGAAGATAAACCGATCATCTGAACCTTCGGGCGAGTGAAAAGGATCGGTGACGATTAATTTCCAGCAAAACGGTGCAACAACGTGCGCACAGCATAATGTGGCAGCAAATGTACAATTATGCTCCCAGTGGTGTTCGGGACACACTGCTCTAATCTGCGCGCTGCGATCATGGTGCGCAGGGAGAGACGGTTTTAGGGGTTTGGGAGTTGGGAGTAACCAGGGGACGTGTTATTACCAAAAATATATGTATGCGAGGAGAGGAACTCTCGCTTCCCCGGGGCCTTATTCGAAGTGCGAAAAGCAATTATCGATTGGCAATGAGTTATGTGCGATTATTACAGCGCGGTGCTGGTATAGCGCATTTGCTTTGGATGCCCTCCAGAGCGTATTAGACGTAATCGTTTATTCGCTTTATTTAAGAGCTGTGAAATTGAGGCCCTACGGAATCATGGTTTGGAACGCTCTCGTTAATATTTTTCTTCTTAAAATGTAGGTAAACAGCACAAGTGTTAAAAGGATGTGTCTCTTAGACACAACTCATTAATTACGCAAATATGTATTGCGTTTTTCTGTTGTATCGTGTTCATACTCGGCTATTTGGATTAGCAAGCTGCAATCAGTCCAACAAAAATACTCTCGAAAGACACTACAGACATATTAGCAAGACTGAATGTAAATTCTCCAGCTAGGGATTTGCGAAATTGCGATTACTTCAGTTCTGACCATAGAGGGCGACTCTATAGCTTTAGTAAGCCTGTGTTCATGTCTGCTAGCTTTAATTCAACCTATACATATTTTTTTATTCAACATAATGATTCACGCTGTTAAAAATTATTTGCTTAAGCTTTCTTTCACCATTCCAACACCATCATTTGAAGAATTGTTAAGTAAGATGTAAATATTACGCAGTTCATATATGCTAAAAAATTTATTATTATTTTTATTCAAAATTTTCCAGATTTAGAGGTCAACAAAGTAGTACTTAACCTTTTTTTAAACAAGGCATAAACAAGCATAAATGAGACTGCCAAGTCAACCACAGCTTTGAAGTATGCAAGGAATAGGATGGAAGTGGTGATGATATCCGACAGTTTAAGACAGTTTCATCTGCCTAACAAATCAATAATCTGTGATAATTTCAGAAACTGGTGTGAAATACATGTCTTCAGTGGCGGATTAACCTATGGGCAAAGAAGGCGACCGCCAAGGGCCTCGCAGCTCAAGGGGGCCTCGTCGCCCAAGAACCCGTCGTCAGGATCAAACTTAGTATCATACAACCCTCCACTTTGAGCTGGTCTGTACAGTATAATATAACAGTGGCTTCGACGATAACACGAGGGCCCCAAATACTATTGCTCAACCCTCCTCCCCCCCACTAAGGGGACCCTTAAAACTCTTTACGCCTAGGGCCTCCTAACTTCATCCGCTACTGCATGTCTTAGGTATTCCTGTTGATAAGTTTTGTACACGCGAAACGTAAAGGCATAAGAGGCATAATCATCTGAATCTGAATAGTCGAAAACTTCACAGATAGAGAAAGCCTCTGATTATAGGAAGTTGAACTGGAGTCTGATCAAATATAGAAGCAAAGATCCCTTCTCGCATAAAAGAACAAGAAGTGCAATTCGATCAATTCCGTGATTTTGTGGTTTTTTTATACAGCAAACTGAACTCCACTACAAGTAATCGCAAAATCAAGTTTTAATGAGCCTAAATTTTATTTGTAGGACAACTCGATAATTTAATGAGCCGTTCCACACTGGACTCAAGCTACGTGTTGTCCAAATGTCAATTTTGAAGTGTAAGCCAACTAATTTGAAGCAATGACGTCACATCTCATCTTGGCTACAGTACTCGATGTTCATTATTAGGATCGGAAACTCTTCACTTCAAATGCACAGTTAATCATTCTCAATTTGTAAATAATTTATTAGTTTGGGGATAAAAACTTCTCTAAACTTTTGGCAGCATTTTACATTAAAGTTCCAACGCTGGCTTTAAGATTTAAAAAATTGAGATATCTATTGAATGACTTCATATTTTAGAGGAATTGTTTCGTTTATAACTACTAGACAAATTCTTGAATAATTTTTAAGTAATTAACCAGTAATTTTTAATGATTCGCGCTTTCAATCTTCATTCCCTTTCATAATTTGAATTGATGTTATGTGATTGATCAGTAAGGCTTTCAATTATACTATAAATAGAAAGAATCAAACCCTTCGCCTATAGAATAACAATATTTTTTACGGCAGTTATGGCTTTACATTTGCGCACCACATTACCATAACTTTGAACTGACAAAGCTGACTCATTGATAAATAGAATAGAAAAGGGACACAGGAGCATACCGTTGCTTCACCAGTCGTATGAGAAGGTAGCAATAGGTAATCGATATGGAACCGTAATTACCTGCCAATGAAATTGCTTCTCCTGTTCGTTGGCGGCAAACCACAGCCGCGCACTGGTATGTTAGCAGCAGCAACGTATGATCCGTAGCGAGCGGTTGTTCTAGGTGAGATCGCGGATAGCATCGGGGGATGTGCACATGTAAAGGAAGAGTCAAATAAAATAAATATCCTCTCCCCAGCATCTTCCGACGCTCCACACAGAAGTCGAACGTCATCGCATAGTCGAACGTGGATCGCGAGCGTTCAGAATATCGGGCGTGCAATGTGATCGCAGCTCGTCCGTGCGTATGCACGTGTAATTGTCCATGACCACCACAGACGGAACGATGTCAAGCATCCTTGTGCCCGTAGCTCTGAGGAAGCTCGGTGCAGGAAACTTGATCCACCTGATTCTTACCCAAGCTTCGACTTGATGTACAAGGTGCATTGGTGGTAATGTCTGCGCTTTGCACCGAACGCAATAGTAGTTTTTTGTCTATGCTGTTGCTCCTACTCGGCAGACAGCGTTCGTGGTGAGTCTCGCTATCGCAACACTGCGTCAGACGTGGTGGCTCTTGCTTGTGCTGATGCTTCTGGCTACGTGCTGGTTCCCCGACGGTGGTAAACCGATTCTTAGTAACGTTCTTCTCAAAGCAACGAAACGATCGGTGTGTACGAGTGCATATGTTGCATCTGGTGGCTATTAGCACACAAATAGGTACAATAAATAGAAACAATAGACGGGACGGGTTTGTCGAGGAGTCTGTGTTCCGCCGGAGATAACGGCGTTCGCAGAATCGACCTTTGCCGGATATTTTTCTAACAAATTGCTGACATTGAATCGCGACACGGCATCCCGACCCTACATCCCCCATCGGTTCATAATACCCGGTACGACCGATGGCGGTAACTTGTAATTTGCCGTCCGACCATTTGTCCGACCAGGGTAGCCAGGAGGTTGCAGGGCTGGGGAAAACATTTTTAGCACAGATGTATCGTTTTATTTTAGTTTATTCTACCCATAAACGGGTGGTTAGAGCCGATTACTCACCAGCCAAGCCAGGGGAGGAAAGGAATATCGGAACAGCTTGGCGTAATAGCGCGTCAAACACACGGCACGATCGGTGTGTGTTGTTCCTGCTGCATGTGAAGCATTTGCGTTCTAAACTACCTCACGCCAACGTTTGTACACGATCGTTGTGTACACGCTGAACCCCTAATGTTCCAACCAGGCAAGCGTTATGTTTTGGTAAATGCGTTATTTTTCTTACCAGTTTGGTGTGTCGAGTGGTAAAGCTAACGAAGCGGAAGGCATTCATGGGCTTGAAGCTATACCCTGCCGGCGAGTACCAGCCAAGTGTGCGGGATCAAATGAAGCATTTTCAATGGCCATACGATACGTACCGTGAGAAGAGTGCGGTCAGTCGATTTTTTCGCCATGAATACAACCCCAGTAGGGAGATGGTAGAATGCAGTACATGTTGCAGCTCAAGTTGATGGCGTTGTTTTTGGGTCATTAGTGTGTGCAATCCCCAAAAGTGGCAAGCAAAATGCGAAATTATGTAGCCTGGAACGGTGAATTGTTTCACCTTGTTTTGCATGCATTGTATCGCAATACCTGGAATTCGATGTAATATTATGCTTTCGACTGGATTATTATTACGGGCGAATACAACACAATACTTGGAACATGTCATTAAACGTGCGTGTTAATCAAATTCCCAGCGAAAATAAATATTCTGTCGTTAAGCAAGTGAACTACTATTTGAAATGTCTATCCCATTATAAATCTGAAAATTTGGATGGGGGGTTTTGGGAACTTTTTAGAACAAAATAAATTGAAACAAGATTCGAAGTAATCAACACATTATGTTTGACACGAAATATTGTTTGAAATGTTTTTATCTGACCCATGTGCAATTTATTGTTTTAACAATGATCAAAAATTCATAAATTTATAATGGACACCTCGAGTGCTCTTTGCTTTCCTTGATGCTTGTTTCCCGAAATGGAAAATGGAAATTCCCGTGATTTGCAAGTTATGGCTCGTCCAACGCATGCGGCTCTTTGACACATTTGACCGGGGCTCTTTGTCGAAAATGATTACATTGATGAACGAGTTGTTATTAAAATTTATCGCCAGAATCAGGACCCTAGTTCAGTTTCGATATATTGCCTCGATTTAAAACACCTGTTAAATGGACGAAAACCATTACGACTCGTCATGAGATCATATTATTTGTGCTCTACAGTCAGGAACTTATTTGTTATTCTTTGACAAGAACTACATTGACAGCTGCTCAAGTAAATATTTTAAACCTCTCAATTCTCACATGACCTTTTATGTCACGTGAGTATTATCTTCTTATCTATCTGGCGCAACTACAATTTGGTGGTCTTAGACTGCTGCAGAAGTTCTCTAAAACGCGGACGCATGTGTGCAATGATTTCCTCTCTGTTTGGGACTATCAATATAGAGAGAGCAGCTAAGAAGGTTTGCTTTGTTTTGCAAATAGTTTATGTTTCAGTGACGTAAGCAAGAGCTGGAACTATATATGTTCAATTCAACTCAATGAAAGGTGTACCGTTGCATGCATATGTTTTTATTAACATCAATTTATTTTTCATCATGTTTTTTTCCCAAATTATGAACATTTAACTCATAATTCCAATTTAAGAATAACATCTCTCAGTGTCGCTTTTAAACAATTCATTCCATTCTTATTTTATGAGACATGGCTATTTACTCTAAGGAATCCTTTGGTATAGTCAGCTCTTCGTCCGAGAGAACGATCTAGATGGGATTTTTTTTTGTCGTTCATGTAAATATTTTAGTCAAAATTAGTTACAGACATGTCAAACGTTCTTATTCAAAAGATACTATTTCTTTCTAATCATATGATCATATGTGGAGATGATGAGATCAACACATTATCAACAGATGTACAACCATTTTACGTACTGGATAATCTTAAGTGCTACGAGGAACAGCTTATATTTGCGTGGATTCTTCGAAAGATTGTCTTTAATTGTTAAATTTTAACGAAATATTATAGAACGGCTCCGTAGCCAAGGAGATAGCGGCCCCTGTCTTCAAACGGCAGGATCGCATTTGAATTGCATTCGAGTCGTAGGACTAACTATCGAGACTCTTTACGTAGGATTAACTATCCTGTCACTGGTAATTTCAAATCACGGAAACCATGGGTAAATGGCAACCCAATACCTCTCGATGTTCTGCAGCCATAAAAAAACGATGCTTTTAGAATTCTTTTACGCTAGGACGGCCAGGCCAGTTATACTTAACACCTAAAGTTTACGCAAATAATTTAAAATTATGTAAAAACCATCAAAATACACATTAACCTGGACAAGCTCAGTGATAAAATTAGGGTGCACGATATATGCCAAGACTCTCTTTGTGACGCCTCGGATGGGGTATTTGTGCCAGTAGGTTACGGAATTGTTTTTCCTAAATTCCGTCACATTGCAATCCTTGTCGTGGGTACAGGCGGGATGTTCATCCTACATATTTCAGTCCTCATCGTCAGTCTAATGTAGTTTGCAATTAGACTGGGCTTGTTTGCTTTTTTGGTTTTGAAAATTAACCATTTTATCCTACCTGTGCATGATAACAGCACATTACATCCCGGTTTGTATCGGATATTGGCCAAATAGAAATTGTGAAGGATATTGGCCAAAAATAATAAAACAATTCATGTGAAGTACGAATAGCAATTAGAATAATTAAAACGTAGTTTGCAAAGTTGTTCAGTTTTTAAATGAACTATTATTTTATTTATACACAAGCTGTTTGAATAGCCATTATTATATAATATAATAATTTATATAATAGTATAATTTAATTGAAACAGGAAAAAAACTAAAGTCATATACTAGTAATCTAAATACAAAAAATACCCTTCTATAAGTAATGTAGCTTCAACAGGAAGCCATTTGATTCTGATGTTGACAAAACCTCCAGATAGTTTTCACTGATCATTTCTTACCGTATGTGGAGGGTTTAGATATTGTGACCTGTAAGGCTATACAACGAAATCCGAGAACATGTTGTGCCAATGGGACGATTTTCCCACGATTATTCACCAAAGCCAGCATCGCTGGACGGATGTATCGCGTAATCGCTTATCCAGCTGGCGTGGTTGCTTCCATGCCTAGAAAACCATTACGACTCATCATCATCAACGTAAGCACTGTCATTGAAAATATGGTCGTTCGTTGCTGTAACAAACCGCTCAAATGGCCAAGATGCCGAAAACGCAAACAAAGCACCAATATTACGCTTCACAATCACTTTCGCGAGCATGCCAACGAACTTAGGGTGTGATCTCTAGCCCTCTCCCTGAGCCAATTCTCCCCTTCCCACCTTATGTGTCATTGCTTGCTGGGCGATGATGACGGTGATGATGCTGTCACAAACGGCACACCATAATTGCACCATTTCAGATTCGACTCACTACCGCATCGCGTCAAACAATCATTCGTGGCAGCAATCGAATGGTGGCTTTTTGGAGTGAGGTTTTTTTTTGTGCACCGGTCCCCTCATCGAAGCGATCGAATTTGCGATCGACAAAAGTGCGGGACATTGTGCCGGCGTGGGTCTGTACGGATTACGTATAGTTTTACGGGGGTTTTTGTTTTGTTTTTGTTTTGCATTCGTCAGCATACTAGACCATGGGCACGAACTCGCAACTTACAACATCGATGCACCGTTTCATTAAATTGAAGTTTTTGGTTTGCTCTGCCAAACTGGACACCGGACACTTGCCCGCGAGTTCGGCTCCAACACGTGGGGAGAGTGCGCTTTTTTATGATCGCCATTCCTCCCTACGCTTTGGTGAACTCTAGTGAGGTGTTATGCTTGGTTTTGTTCCATCAGTTGCTCCAAGACACCTCAGACCTGTTCGCGCCTAGTCTGTGGGTACTATCGTCTCTCTCCCCGGGTTCGAGATCATCGATGATTCGATTCGAGCGCCGTACAATAATTCGCCAGGGAACAAACAGGCAAACAAAAAAAAATCACAAATTAGAAGCTGCTGCTGATTTGTTATGGCTGCCCGCGAGATTTGCCCACAACGTGGGACGACATCTTCCACGCCGTGCATGCATGATTTATGAGCATGCCCATTCGCGGCGATCGCGATGATGGTTGGTGTACGCGCCGGTTGATAGATGTATAGGATGCCTGGTCGGAAGCTTCACCGAGTTAGATTTGAAAGTGGAGGCCAGTTGTTTTCATTTCTTCGCACTCAGACATCCTCCTTCATCCACACTGCCACCAAAGATCGAACGGTTGGATCCCGAGCATTAGTCCGAACTAGTTTTCGAAAGGTTTTATTTCTTCCAATCGTTGCGGAAGCCGGAGACGGCCGGTAACGAACGTGAGGAAACGGAAGTTATGACGCCGGACAATTATGCAATCGGAGCAGATCACATTCAACGTAAGCACCGGTGCGAAATGTGCACCGACCGAAATGAGAGTTTGAGTATGTGTGCCAGGGTGCATGTGTGTGTGTGAAGGCTGGCCGGTGTCGGTCTCATCGCCCGCGGGGTTGATGGAGCGCACTATTTGGTTGGAATTTCAACGGCACCCTACCGTGCCAACTGGACACCTTTAAATGGTTACCGGTTAAGTTGTTCCATCGTTTGTTGATGTTGCCATTATTTTTTTGGGTTCATTTTCTTCTCTCGTGAAAATTCCACAGCGCTTTAGTTCGAAGCTGATGATGCAATTGGCTTGCGGCTCAATGTTGGTAAGTTTGTTACCCTTGGGTATCATCCCGGAAAGGAGCATTACGTCAAAGGAATTGGCTGATCATTTCAATGTCAACGTACGCCGATGGCCGGATGTTGGTTTATGTTGGGAATTGGCTCGACATTATGTATGTCAATGAATGATGTATTTTCAATTATTATCTGAAGTTTCATTACTAATACCAATCCAATCATGTACAAGATTTTTTTTTAATAATTCTAAGTACGATGAAAGTTTTTATAAAAATTATTCAATTGTTCGTTCTACAAAGTCTACGCCTGCATTACTTTGATACTGTTCAAACCCTTTTTTAATACATGCAGACAAAGACGAAGACAATAAAGAATGGAAGAAGAAACATGACGGATTAAGGATTGTTTGCGAAGTCAACAGTATCAAGCCTGATGCATAACAAGGAAATTATAATCGCAAATGTGTACATTGATTTGGCGCATAGCAATTCGGAAAACAGGACTAGGAACGAATTACATTTTTCAATAGCTTAGCTCTGCTTCAAATCCAACCGAATAAACCGATCTATAGACATAATCCAAATTGAGAACTTTTGTTGTTATTTCGATAATCTAATAAAAACATCGGCGTCCAAGTAAAACGTTTCGGTGTTGGTATCCAAGCAACCTATGTAAAAATAGGCGTTGAGCCTTGTTCTTTCCGTGCTGAAGCGTTTCCAATCCAAACATAAGGCGTTTTGTGCGATATCGAGGGTATTTGAAACCATTAGACCGAGGGAGTCGATAGAACACAATCTTTGTAAATTTATTTTCGATTGCCTCCATTCCTTCACTCATCATCCTTAAAATGTCTTGTTGTTTGAATTGGATACTTTAAAAAATCGAAGGTTGATACTTTGGATCTAGTGATTCTCTGTACAAAATGATAAATGTTAATACTTCTTTGAAGATAATTAATCGTAAAGATAATAAATGTTAATTATTTAACGTACTGTTAATGTAAATTACTCGAGGATTTCCAATCTAAATGTTATTCTTGGTTTGTAAAAAACAGCCATCCCACTCGACTCATTTTACGTACAAGCAAAACTAATTTTTAATAAAACTTCCATCATACCGAATGTCTAATGTCTAATGATGACTCCACACCTTACCTTCCAGGGCAATTTAATTGTAGTTCGCCCTGGTCTATTTGTGATTGCGTAACAAGCTACGGAGACCAGCCAGCGGATGGTACACTGTACGAAGTAACAACCATCCTAGCCTCGAAACAGGATTGCAATAAAGAGCTAATAGGATCATATCACTGTCGGCCAGTTTGCGGTGGAATTCCAGCGTCATTAATGTCGCTTTCGTTCCGTTTGCATTTCGGTGAAGTCTCTGCAAATGCCAACAACTTCCATCCAATAATCGCTATCATTAGATTTGGTGTTACTCAATTAGCATGCAAACATTTCCATTGCACTGCCCACAGAGGCCCAATTCGATGCGCGATCATACGATTCTGCTCACCGTTCCACTTCCGCAGTCCGGACGCCTACCCGCAGCAGCATGTAAACCGGTCGAGGTGTTGGTTTTACATCCATACATATACCATCCCGCGTGTCGTTTCGCGCTGCATTCAATTAAGCCGATCCTGCACATCCGTAAGCCACTTTGCCAGACACCGGCGTCCAGGGTGTTTGTCCGGCAGTGGTCCGGCCTGCTACACTGCAGGTTATTACCGTTGGCTGTTTACTTTGACGATTGAGTGCTAGGTCCATTGGAGCACCTGTATCTTTTTCGGATTGTATGCACGCAAGTGCCTGTCGGTGGTGCTTCAGCATCCAATATCTGCAGGGTTTTACACTGTCAGAAGTTTTCTCGCCATCATTCACAATGTTCTGCACCGGCCGGTGCAGTTGCTGGACGAACTAAATGCACCAAGACAGTATGACACACGGAAACGTCAGTTCTGACGTGTGAAAATGATGAAGATAAAGCAGGAAAACGAAAGCATAACTAAACGATCTCCGAACTGACCGCAGATGACTCGCACATTTACCGTTTTGGAGTGGGGCACGAGGTTTTTTTTTTGTTAAACACTTTACATCAAGCATCGTAAGCGAACGAAAGGTCACGCAGCGTCTGGAACGATGCGTTGTTTGTCGAGTGGGCTTATTCGCGGGTCCAACGAACCGCACTGAGCAAATAACGCAAAGGCACAGAAACAGAAAAAAGACAAAAACTGGTCCATGAATCGCTGACCGAGTGAAGTATCCTGCCATGGTAAGGCCGATTAACACGCGTGTTTTTTTTTTTTTAGTGAATGAAGATTGAGCCTCTTATTCGCAACCAAGCCGGGTCAGTAGATGATATTGATACCTGTCCCGATGCTGGACATGCGGAGCACGATCTGGCTCAATTTGCGTGCTTGATCATGACAGTGGATCGCTCGATCATTCGACACCCGGTGCGATACAGGTAATTGGAAAACAATTCCCATTCGAGTGACGTGCTGTGGAAAATGTAATGCTCGCACTTGGTACGGAATATATCACTTCCGCCTCGATGGTTCACCATTCCCGGCCGACCCTCAAGGGCTCCAGAAGACGTTGCACTTAACGGATTTTCCGGCATGGATCATCAATCGGTCTGTTCTTCCACCTTCCAAACCCCGGTGTCGCATTAATGAAGGTCCCACCGCCATCTTCGGAACTCTTCCATGAATCGTATATCCGATGCTGAGCGCAATTTAACTTCCTTACCGTATGGCGTAAGGAGTGTTTATTCGACACCACGTCGGTACGACAAACACGGGGTAACGGTTGTTTTCGAAATCGAATCGTGTTTCTCAGTCATTTTTCCATTGCCTTCAATTAATATCGTCTGTTTGCTTAGGGGTGCCGTGGGTTGAAACGTCAGAATTGACCACAGCAAGGAAGATGATCACTGTTATTTTTAGCTTCCATTCCCACCGAACTGCTGCTAACTGTTGTGTCGTGAGGAATCGGAAAGAAAAATCGATTTTTGAAACGCAAATTTTATTGTTGCAAATGCCAGTTACGGTACCAGGACGAATGAGAGGGAAAGGCAAACAAAACTTCAGGTAAAGCAGAACGACAACAAAAAAATCCTGAAAATATCATTCACTCATCGAACCTTGGACCTTGAAATTGTAGTGCAAAAAGGAGGACTTTCTTATTAATTACTTTCTCTTCGATCGTCTCCCAGATTCGTGGCGGTCGGTTGTCGACAGTTAAGTTTTTTTTTTATTATTCCAAAATGGAACTGTAATTGATAGCGAAACTCCCGAGTGTAATCGGTACCGTCCGGCCACGTTGTCACGATCACGCATTCGGGAATGTTTTGCCTAGCGAGGTAAGTTTTGCCGGAGGATGTTAATATCTCGAAGACACCGTACGTTTCGATCTTCCATCATGCGAATGTGTTGCGATTTTGTGATCCTTTTCACTTTCAATGTGTGAAGTTTCGATTTCTTTCCATCAATTCCGTTACCGCTTTGGGAGATCTGTGGGGATTTTACGACTTCAGGCACGATACGGGGTAGAGGTGAGTTATTTAAGACATGGGATGTGTTAGTTTATTTTATTTCCTCTCCAAACGGAAGATGAATACGCACTGTAAATCCCGTTCACACCTTCGACGGTAGCTTGATCGTGACGGATTTCGTTTCCAGATATAGCTCAATACCACTGTAGCCGAGTTCGCGGCCGCTTCCGGACTGCTTGTACCCGCCGAAAGGTGTTGTCGGTACCACATAGTCGTAGCAGTTCACCCTGTAACGATAGCCACAGAGAACGGTGAGTGTCGGTGGTTTAGCGTTTCCGGCCCGCCCTAATGTGAAGCTACTTACCACACGGAACCAGCCTCGACCGCGTTCGTGAAGGTAATGGCGGTATTGATGTCCTTCGTGACGACACCAGCCGCCAGCCCGTACTCCGTGCTGTTTGCCCGCTCGATAACTTCCTCCAGTGTGCTAAACTTCAGGATGCTTTGAACCGGGCCAAAGATTTCCTCACGAGCAATCTTCATCTGATCGGTTACGTTCGAGAAGACGGTCGGTTCGACAAAGTACCCAACGGTTCCGGAACGTTTACCTCCGGCCTGGAGCTTGGCTCCTTCCGACTGGCCCGATTCGATGTAACCCAGTATCTTCTTGAACTGTTCCTCATCTACCTGAGGACCCTGTTGAACACCTTCCTGGAACGCGTCGCCCACCTTGCGCTGACGGGCCATTTCGGCAGCTTTGGCGACGAATGCATCGTAGATACCGTCCTGCACGAACGTACGACTTCCGGCACAGCAATTCTGACCATGGTTGGCGAAGATTGCATTGTGTGCAATTTCTACCGCTTCGTCAACTTTAATAAGAATTCGAGTCAAAGCATTCCAACTGTGTTTAGTGTCAGAGATATAAAACACCCAATCAAGTATGGTACTTACGATCCGCATCATTGAAGATCACCAGCGGACTCTTGCCGCCGAGCTCGAGCGACACCTTCTTCAGATTGGACGTGGACGCTCCGTTTAGGATGATGCGACCCGTCTCAACTGACCCAGTAAACGCCACCTTGCGGATGTCCGGGTGGGCCACGATCGCAGCACCAACCGTCGGTCCGAACCCGTTCACGACGTTAATCACACCGTCCGGAAATCCGGCCTCCTTCGACAGTGCAGCCATGTGCAGTGCACTGAGCGGTGTCTGTTCCGCCGGTTTTAGCACCAGCGTACAACCGGCCGCCAGGGCCGGTGCCCACTTCCAGGTCAGCATCAGAATCGGATAGTTCCAGGGAATGATTTGCCCAACCACACCGACCGGTTCCTTGCGGATGTATGACAGGACCGGTCCATCCGACGGTACCGTACTGCCGTGTATCTTGTCCGCCCAGCCCGCATAGTACCGGAACGTGTCGATGGCGCAATTGATATCGAACACCGAGTCGCCGAACGTTTTGCCATTGTCCAGCGATTCCAGGTTCGCGAGCGTATCGATGTCGCGCGCCATCAGATCGGCCAGCCGGTTTAGCAGCCGGCCACGGCCCGAAGCATCCATCTGGCGCCAGCTGGATGAGCGAGCGTATGCGGCCTTGGCAGCACGTACGGCCACCTCCACATCGTCCTTGTCACCTTCGGCGACGGATGCGATCGGTTTCTCGGTGGCCGGATTGAGCGTCACGAACGTTTTGCCACTCTTCGCATCCACAAATTCGTTGTTGATGAAGAGCTGCAACAAAACCGGCAAAAAGTGATAAATATAAATTCCAATGAAGATTTTGCGTGCAGAGCTACTCGTTCTCCAAACAAACTCCCCAAAAACGAAAAGAAAAGGTGGGAATATATCCAGCAGAAGTGAACAACGTTCATTATGAGCAACATGATTTATATCGCGATGAGGTAAACCGTTCTATCTTCACGGCGACATCCTGGAGTGGTTGTCGGCTGTGAATAATGCTAAATCCAGCGAAATGCACATTTACAACCCTTGGCGTGCCACGTCGAAGGAGGTGTGACCCAAACCCCTCGTCTCCTTGCACACCTTTTCTCTTCTGTAGGGCTTTCACGTTCGATTCGCTTCCATGTCCCCGTTTTCATCCATCGAAAGGGCGACGCTGCCAGCCGTTGTCGACGAGCGCAGCGACGATTATAATAAAAATTATGAAATTAAGTTATTAAGTCGGGAGATTTATGAAGCGGAAAACCGCATGTATCGCAACGGTACGCGCCCGGGGTCGACGACGTTGGCGACAGTTTATGTGTATTTGTTTTTATCTTGTGTTGCTTCTGTCCTCCGCCGCATTCCCGGGGGTTTCAATTTTACTATCGCATGGCACGGTTTGGTAGGAAACCGTTCGGCCCGCCGGGGTGGCCTTTCTGTAATGCTTCGTTAGGTAAGGCCTGCTTTGCATGCAACGTTCCAGTGCAGCATCATAAGCATCCATGCGCACGCCAAGCAAAAGCGCCCTAACTATGCGGACAACATTGTCGTTGTCCTCCCGCACGGGAGAACAATAATTTGGCCAGGTCGTACGGTTTGCCTTTACACTGCCATTTTTGTGATTCCTTTTTTTTGTACTCCCTGTCTGTGCTACATTTTGTTGGTTTTTGGGATTCCGTTCCCTTTCCGTCGGCTAGCGTCTGCTTCATGAACTGTCCCCTTTCTCCGAGTACGGTGCAATGGTTTATTTTAAGGGTCAATGGGCAATCGGCTTACCGGGCGATATTGTCGCGCCCGGAGCACAGCACAGATGCAGCGCGACAGCCGTACCGATTGGTCCCCACGATGCATGTTATAGTTAATTGCTTTGGCACAGTATGCAATTTTTCCTCGTTCAGAAGCAGCAGCCACGGTGCAACAGAGTAATCAGAAGTGGTGCTCGTATGCTAAACCACATCCTCCAAAAAAGGGAAATTTTTTGGAATGTCCCATTCCCGCGGCGACCTTTCCGGCCTGTGGGTACGGACCTACTGGAGCCGCTACATACGCCAAAGGGCTTTGGGAGACTGCCGGCGGGTGATGTAACGGTTGTCACACTCTCGTTCGTGCTGTTTGATGAATGAGAGTGAAAAATGAGGCGATACAAAATGGGTCAGGGAAGAGAACACGGAAAACACCGTTGGGCTGGGGATACTCATTTGTATGAGATCAATTGTATTTCTATTATGAAGTACAGTTAAATATCTTTGATTACAATGAAGCAACCAATCAACACCGTTGTGGTTTTTCGGTGAATTATGTATTGATTGTTCGAAAGTATAGTAATTAAAACGATTGCTGCATGGTTTCCATTGAAATCATTTCATACTTTTGAATGAACAACTAGCAATAACGCTTTAAACGTTCCATAGTAATTGATGTACGGCATATGACTCTGATTAGTCGAGGTCTT
>AXCM01005088.1:0-18614 GCA_000473375.1 Anopheles culicifacies | reverse complement strand
TTTATTATCACAAATATTACCTTTGGTAAAAATAAGCTTTAATTTTGCAAAACTGGCCTTTTACCAAAATTTTGATAATCTGCATTAGAATTGTGTTTTGATCGATTCCTCAACACGAAGTGTGAACTACGTGTTAAATGATAATCAAATAACGCTTTTACTTCATTTCCTTGGACGTATTTTCCGTGTAACTCGGGTATATATTTTACTAGGGAAAACCTGAAGAGGTAGATGCAACAGATATTTTGTGAAGTAATAAGGAATAAAACAATTCATTTATTTATTGCTTCAATTAGTAACCATTTCTTTTATGTGTTCAAAACTGTAAGACCAATAATTAATTATTTAATTATATTTAATATAGTTAGCTCAAAACTTCCTATTTAAAACTTATTTAAAAATATGTTCAGGCATTTCGGCAACGTTTTACTTAACTAAAAATTCATAGTTGCCCTATATATACTCCACACTGTAGAATAATTTTAATTACATACAGCCTGAACAGTTTTCGGATAAAGGCAAAAGAATTCATTTTTCATAAACTAAAATGTGATTACTAAGAATATTTGTTAGTTTAGTTGTTAACATATCATTTTTAGGGAAAAATATCTTAGATACATCAATTTATCATACTCTTTTCAAAATTTTGAAAATGCCCTTTTTGTTCAGAAGAAACTTTGTGTAACTTCAATTTAGGTTTTCCTATATTTTTTTCACATCTTCTATCTCTCATATCTATCTTTACTTGTATCAAATTACTTCCAATAAATAAAAGAGACAATATTCTTTGAAAAGAATAATGAAAAACATACATTTTTCATGCTTTTTAATGCATTTTTTCCTTCAACTATTGGCAATATTTTCGTCTGTCCAATAAAATATTTATTGGGTAAAATGTTAAAATGAATTGCAAAACTTTAAAGTGAAACGCGTTGTTCAGTAGAAATGCTATTAGTTATTTTATGGCAAACCCTCTTTGGGTAACTTTTTATCTTCAATTCAATTTTACATTATCTCCTTTCATTTGCACATTACTGTTTTTGTTTTGCATTTATGTAAACAAAAGCATTTAAATCTTCTTAAGCAATCGGCCACCGAACAAAAGCTGCCAAAAGTCGCACAACCATCGACGACCACAACCAGTTCAGGAGATAAAGCGGAAAATTTAAACCATTACCTAACTGCACTGCACATAACAATATGAAACCGCGTGGCCAGATAACGAGCCGAACGAGTTTGGAATAATAATGGCTAACTTATTTGAACGAGCTTTCGAAATGGCTTCGAAATCGGTTTGGAGATAATTTGTCCCACCGGTGAAGAAATACACCGCACACGGCACTTGAGCGTCCCGTGCGACAGGTTGCACCCCATTGCTCCGTCCCACCCTCAGCCCCCGCCGAAATTTCCCGGCAGATTATTCTGGCTAATGATTCTAAACTACATTCCCTTCGCCGTGGATGCTGCCCGGGTGAACAGCAACTGGGTCATACTTTCGAGGCCAATTTTCCGTTCACAAGATGAGCCCGGCCAGGTTTGCATCTTCTGGGCGTTAAGCCTTTCTGCAATGGGAGGCAGAAGGGGGTGTTTTACGGGAGAATGGTAGCTTTCAGAGTGCGCCTCATTTGGCCCACTTGCGTTGCGTTGTGTAACTCATAAATAATTCCCTTCACCTTAAATCCCAAGCCGCGCGCGGTTAGATGCGACTAAATTGGTAGAAAAATTCATTCGTAAAAGGGCACCCGGATGAATCCGTCGGGCTGGAGTTGGAAAAAAATCTCACATTCCCAGTTTTGGATTCTTGCGGCCGGATTGTCCCGTTTGTGGCAAAAAAACGAGGCATAGGAAAAGAAATTTATACCATACGATTTACACAAACCCTCTTAGAGCTACTCACAAAGATTAACACCCAGCAGCCCTGAAGGGATGAATGTCTCGTGTGCTTTTTTATTGTTGTTTGCATCTCACCAACGGGAGGGGAGCAAAATCCGATAATTAATAGATTTAGTACTGCATCCTCCATGTCGCTCGATTCCTTTCTCCGCATACGGTTCGCTCATGTGTGGCGGATATTAGGTGGCACGAAATGATGCCGAACAGCATTACCTTGAACGGCTCATTTAAGCCTTGGTTTGTAGTTTTTTTTTTCGCTTCCATACACCCGGCTCTAGGTCAGGTCACCGTGGAAAGGAATAGCACACCTTGACGCTAATTGATAAATAATAATCACCCAGACCCGGGCAGCGACTCTCCATTGGATGCCAATTTGTGGCATCCACGCGGGAAGGAATGTGTGTTTGAGCAGTGGAGAGAGAAAAAATCCACCGGCACTAAATTTGTCACGTAGCAAACGATGCGAATCGCCTATTTGCACCACTTCCGTCGAATGATGATCTGACCACCGTTACAGACAGGTGGGTTAATGAGACGCGCGTGGTGCCAAACGCTTAATCATAACGAGCGTTTTTAAACTTCCTTCCGATTCCGAACGATTAGCAAATTAGCGAACAACAAACAAAAGACTTCAACGCCACGTCAAGTGACGAACCCTGTGTTATTTGTAGCGATTTTCACTTCACTCCAGTGCGATCAAGTGAAAACGGTCGATCTTCGTCTCGTTCGTAGCCCTTCGGGCCTGGTGACGTGTTTGTCAATCAAATACACGATGGTTCGCTTTTGCAAATGGCTCGCGGCCCTCGCCGGTCGGTAGTGGAGGAACGTGTAACGACAACTGCGGTAAAGTGCTGCTCATAGGAGGTCAGCTTTCTTCTTCTATCGGGGGGAGCATCACAACCCGGGAAAGCTTCACAACCACGGCCGGGAAACTCAATGAAGAGTAAAAATGGCACACGGTGTCTCCGGCGGTGGAACCGAACCAGGCCTGCTAGAACAATGCGCTTTTGTGCTCGATTCCACTCTCTCGGTGCGTTTACACTCTTTCTCCCTTGTCGGTATGTAGTGCAAGTGCAATGCACACATACCGACCGCAATGCATCTAGCGAAGAGGGTAGCAGCAAAAAACAACAACGAAGACTACGGGATGCGCATCAGGTTGTTGGCCCATTTTTCTTGCCTCTTTCTATGTGCTCCTTTCTTGCGCGAAGCTTCCGTACTCTTTCTCGCCGGGCGTTCGGTTTGCCACCCGCCGTGATACGCCACTAATTTGCTTCGTTTTATTTCAGCTCCCTGTTAGGTTTTCTCGCCATTTCTTTGATTTTTGCAAAAGCCATCCCTTCCCTTTCGTCGCCCTTTTCCCTGCACTTGGGTACAATGCATGCAACAAGCTGGCTCATGTACAAGGGCGCCCAGCGAAAAAGGGCAGCAAAATTATGCCATATTAGAGTGCGACTCGTGGTTTTTTCTTTTTCAGTGCCCCCCCTAAGAACAACGGTTATTTATCGCTCGCTGAATATTCATGCCACAAGCAGGGCACGATAAGGCAAAAACCGGCTCTATCGCGCTCTTATCTTCCCTACGCGGAAGGAAATTTAATTTTCCTTTCATGCTGCAAAACTCATCGCCTGGATGAGTATATTTTTCTTCCCGCCTATCATTGGTGCGATATCTCCTATCTCACGGGGCCATCGTGTTTTATCGCAACCCAACGCATGTGTTTGATGATCAGATGTGCAGGAGGGAACACTAAACATGAATGTTCCTTCTTCGCATTGTCTCTCCAGCGAAAGGTGTTGGAGCAAATTTGTTTTAGGGTGTAATTTAAATTTTATTGAAGGTGTAGCTCATGCTCAACAATAAATCATTTTGTTTTGCTAGCCATCGCGCAGATGATGCGGATGGGAATATTTAAATAATTCATGAATAAAATATTTCAACTGCACTAGAAGAAAGAGATCATTTTTCATGCTCATGATAGTTTGTTATTACTGAAAACGATACTAATATATGATAAAATTAATAAAATGTTCCAATGAACAAGCTTGCAAACTTAGGCAAGCAATGATATTTTAGAGAGCCGCCATCTTTCTGTAGCCATTTTTAAGATTGAATGAACTGTTTAGCTGTCTAATTGTTTTTTTTTTTACATCACCTAATTGTTTGAAAATGATTTTAAACCCTCTTTAACGTAACGTAAATTGAGTTATCTCCAGATCCAGATGCTAAAAAAAAAATCAGCTTAAAGTCGCCTTAAACTCAACCCCCAACTTAATATTTTCATAAGAGTTTGATAGCCATTTATACAAATAAAATACCCAGAATTTACGATCCTTTTACTCCAAAACATAAATGAAATGGATCTTCATCTCGATCGGAAAGGTGTTCGAGGTATTAAACGGACCTAACACTGCTTCCGTCAACTTCGCTTTTACCGAATCACCGAACTAAATGTCATCCAAACGGTCTATCAGTTCGTATGTATTCCCATACAGCAAACGCTTAACTGAAAGCTTTACCTTGGATGTGTTTATAAATTGCAAAATTATTTTCCTATTTAATAGACGAAACCGCTGATGCGTGTTTATTTAGCTGCCCAAAATCCTAACCTTGTCCTGCCAAATCTGGTGAAAAGCCTTTCCATAAGGATCACTTTCCATCTTGATTTTCGTTTGTTGTTTTGTATTGATTACTGCCGACAAAGAAGCGTCGTCGACGTTAGAGGTTTCTGTGTTGTTTCTGTTTCTCCATTAATTCCAAACGGCTGTTATTACGCCGGTGCGTCAAAATAAAGGGGAGAGGGAACATTTAATGTCTTTCTCCAAAACCAAAAAAAAGCACGAAATCGAAAACAAGCTACATAAAAACGCTCGATCGAGCGATATTATCGTCCGTTGACTTCGGTGTATCCAGATAAATAATCAAACGTTGTCCAAGTACGGCGTCCGGTTAACGGCGTCGCTTCTATCCTGTCCATTTTTGGGACACCCCGAGCCTTGGGAGCTGCAAGAAGATCCTCTTCAAACCGCCAAGCTCGCTTAGGTTTTTCTGTTTCTCGAGTGGCTCCAGAAGTCCGTCTGTCACTCGTCACGGCCTACACGGCCTGGCGGACGGTCTATATGTGGAAGCCGGTAGAGAGTGCCGGAATTAGATGGGAACTCAACGCCGCTCGTTCAACCAGCCCGTGTGGCCAACGGAACGTGATGAGTGAATGGGGGTCCGGGGGGGACCAAGAACAACAACACACATTGTCAACAGCGATCGCTCACCCACATCAACCCCCTACGTGTTCCTCAACAGCTCTTCCCCACTTGATAGCGCTGGAAGGGAAAGGTGATCCTCTCTCGATCGTGGAACGAAGCGAGTAGGTGTAAATGATACATTCGCGAATTTCTAGACTCACCAATCTACTTCAGTAAAAACAGCACACTTCAGTGCCGGAGACGGATCGCCACTGGTTTCTGGTGGCCGTGTGTGGAAGTACCAGGCATGGCTAGATGTACGCACCGAAACGACTCCACACAGCTCCCCCATCTCTGATTTATGCACTCGACAGATTACTCGACCTGTGGCTGACTCTTCGGTTGATGTTTGTTTTTTTGCTGCTCTCTGTCTCTCTCACGTCTACACAGCTCATCTAGTTGTACTGACTGTTATCGGTGGTTGCTTCCTTTCCGAGACCTACGAGCACACGGTTATTTATTTGTGTGTAATTTGGTCTCACCTTTTGAGGCGAAACCGCAGGGAAAGAAAGTCGCTGGTGGGAAACCGAAGGGAAGGAAAACGTCACACGAGTAATAGGTGGTGGCGGCACATCAAGCGACTTGGTTTGTGCGCAAGAAATAGTGCTTTAGGTTACTGATTTTGCTCACGTAAGTCAACGTTACGAACGGGAAAATGGAAGATTTAGGGGGGAAATTACATGCAAAATGTTTTTGTAATTGAACCTTCGATAAATAAAAATAGTAAATAAAAGAAGTAAAAGTCTATTCCGAGCTGCATAATACAACAATTCCCATTAAGCGTTTCCAAAAATGACTTCTTTGGTTTCAATTGATGGCGTGGATTCGAGAGGATCAATTTCGCATGGCTTTGGATCACAAATCAAGCTAGCATCTTGGACAATAAAGCTTTTTGAGGGAATCTTTAGTTTATGGCTTAATTGGACAAGAAAAATTATAGCAACCCATTTCATTGGCTTAATAATGAATGTTCTGTTGGAACTACTTATCGTTCTCATCCATATTGTCCAGCTAGTAAAACAAAAATTAATCTGCAGTCATCAACCAAGATATTCCAAGTCGTCACGGACCGATTTCAAATTCTAGCTAACATAAAACAGTGATAATCTAAAATATTTGTGTTTTTAGTCCAAATTTGAGTGTGTTTGGAACTTATATAAATCTCAATTAGATTCCCCGTGTTACCCTGTCTATGATTGATATATTGAGCTCCTGGGCCAATTAGACCTTGTATGAGTACAGGCCCAAATCTCGATGCTGAGTTCTCCCTATAGAAGCCCTCGACAGATCGTGTTCTTGTAGATGTCTAAGAATTGACGAACATCAAACAGCGTCAGCATACACTGGCGATGTTCTACAAAAAATGCCGATGCCTTTTGAATTAAAATCCTGTATCAATTGGATCTCCTATGAGTATACTATGAGTAGAACTTGCCAAGTTAATTGAAGACGCCTAGCAATTAACGATCGTGTGTTTCCATATGCGCAAGAGTAAAGACCTAATTCTCGGTACAGAATTTTTCTTCTTATTCTTCTTCTTCTCTGGCTCTACAACCTCTTGAGGTTTTGGCCTGCCATTTCTGGCTTCCGTGACTTGAATGTACTCGCAACAGGATAGTCAGTCCTGTGTACGGAGGAACGGCCCGAATGGGATTCGATCCTCGGTACTGCCCATTCGAAGACTGGCGCCTCAGTCTCCTCGACCACCGAACCGCTCCAAGAATAGCCGCGGTACAGAACTAGTCAAGTTAAATTTTGGTGAGGGCTCGAACCCTTGAAGATGCCTTCGTTATGACATCCGCAAAGTTGTCTACACCTTCGACAAACTCGGTGACCTTGTGATCCTCCAAACATTTGGTGGCAGAGTGTACGAGTTAACCGAATCAGTTTCATCTATTTTTCTGGCATTATAACCTCGAGATAACTTGGCAAATATCTTCTTGCTGCTTTGACTTGCATAGACGGTACAGCTCGAATGGAAACTCTTTATTTGGAAATATATGGTAATTTGGGTTTTGTTTTTGTTCTTGTACCACGGCCTGGCCGTATTAGACTTTATCTACCACGTAGCAGGTCAGTCAGTCTATGCTACGGAGGGGACAGTCCGTATGGGATTTGAACCCCCTGTCCGTGGAGTGAAGGCCCGGCGCAAAACAACTCCCCACAAAATATAGCATAGCCCCTTAATTTGGGATTAGAAACAGCTGAAATTACAGCTAAGTGTATACTGTATAGTTCACAAGAGTTAAAGTTGGGAAATCTCCATTCGTAAATTTATTACTTAAAAAAAACATCAAGTAGAAAATAACCAAAACAAAAGAGGTAGAAAGATAAAAGAAACAGAAAGGAGAAGGAGTTCATCATCAAAAAGCAATAAACATAACGTGTGAAGCAACCACATCCAAAATCCATTTCCGATATTGCCTTCGAATGCACCAACGATCGCGAAGCCGTGCCTTTCCATTCGTATAAATAAAATATCAATTTATTAGCAATCATTACAGCTCATCAAGCACTGTGACCGATGTGACATTTCATGTTCACTGTCTCAAAAAACACTCACCCTAAAATGATGCTAAAAACATTTCCTTAATTTCCGCCACTATACTGAGCTGAGCTTTTAACTTTATGGTGACAAATGACCTCTTCCCTTTAGTGTCGTTTCATGCGCCCACAAAATGATCGCACAGTTTAACACTTTGTATGCTGTAAAAGAAGAAAGAAAAAACACCTTCCGGAGTCTTGCGGATAAAAGCAAACCTGTGTTTAACGCACCAACACCGGGAAGGGTGGCAGAGAGAGAGAATTGCGATCTAAAACTTTATGCCCGCGATAGGGAGGAAAAAATATCTCATAATTGTATGACAAAAGTGTGCGCTCGCACAATTAGTGTCGATTTTTCATTGGCCTTCGTTCCTTTTTTTCGTTTGCAGTCTCTGCCCTCACGTTCCGCATCAATTGCAAACAGGCGTGTATGCGCGTTCGATCCGTGGGATTGGTTTGGAAGCTGTTGCACAACCGAAACCATTCAACCCCCGCCCAACTGCATCTGCCATCGGTGGGAGGACAGCAGTGCATTTGCAGCCGGCGTGGTATAAAGTGCAACGGCTTATAATGTGCGGCACGGATGGTCGCAAAAGCACTCTGCCGACCTTTTTTTTCTCCGATGTCATTTGCGATCGATTCCGCGTGGTTTGCCTGGGCTCATTAAGCTGGTGGGTGGGTTGCCTGCATTTAGTGATGAGCTGTGCGGGAAGAATTTTGTATGGGTTGCGCTTGCAATTAAAAAATCCGAAAAAGGGTCAAGGTGTGAAGGTGCCTATAAGTTCGGTAATGAGTGGTGGATTTAATATTCCTGCTTAAAAAAAAACGCAACCCAACCTACCTGGTTGTCATTGGTTCGCTTTTAAATCATTGCTTTTAACTGCCTTTCGCCCTAATAAAACCATCATTATCTGCTTACCCATAATGATATCGATGTCTTCCTCGGTAAGATAAATAATCCCCTTGTCGCTTAACCTAATTATTACCCACAGACCGAAAAACAGCCCTACTTTTACGAAAGGGAACCCCCCCGGTAATTTATCATTCTTGTCAAACGAATGCTTTCCATGGTGTCATTTCACAATCAGATGAGATAGCTCTTAATTTCGTCCGGGCATTTTTCCCCCTTCTGGAGGGAGTTTCGTGTGATAAAACAATAATCACGAAAACAATCTTTCAAAACAAGAGCAACGGAATCTCCCACACCCAAAAAAAAAAAAACGAAATAATGCGTAAAAACTCCAGGAACAGTTTGAATGGAATTAACAAATGAGGCTGATCGGTCTGTCCCCCCCCCATGTCCCACTCACCTAAAGAGGGTAAAGAATGAATTCATAATAATTTCGTAGCGAGGTCACACTGTAAATCATCCCCCTTGAGAAATGGTTAGAAACAAAACCAGCCGCTTATATAATTCCTCCTCCCTTTCCTGGACAGGGGTCACAACACACTCGGCAAGATCGGAACTTGCACGGAAAGCCCCGTCCCTGTGGACGAGTTATTAATCCGCTTTAAAAATGTTTGACCTACTGAACAATTTGGTTGAACCAATGTTGTACCGGTAACCGAAGCGGACAGAATTGGGCCATCTCCGGTAAAGCTCATTTAAAGGCACGCGCGTGCTGGGGAATTTATATTTTGTTCCCGTTTACATCACGGCTAGTTGAGGAAGAGACACCGATCCGGATACAATACGAAGCGAAGAGGGCAGAACGCACTACAAATCCCTTCCCCCCGTCAAAACACAATGGAGCTCACAGACTTTTTTCACACGCCACGTTCGTTATCGGGTGGAGGCGTTTCCAGCTGCAACGGCAAACGACATCTTCCAAAGCTGCAGCTTCAAGGGGTCGTAGGGTCGCCGCACACCTCCGCATCACCTTCAACTGGGTCAAGTGCTAATGAAACTGCAGCCAACTGCTAGTGAGCATCGTCGTACGTAGCTCGCAAGACAGTGTCACTGTCATTAGCGATTGTTTATTTTGATTCCAGCCGGCCTAATGGGTCTGGAGCAGCAAAAACGTAGCTGCCGCAGATGCACTCACTTATCAGCATATCAGCATAGCGAGAAAAAAAATGGTAACAATGCAAATGGAACTGCAACGCGTAGGTTTTTCCACACGTTTTCAGCTTTTGTGTCGTGTTCTCGCATCCATTGCATCCATTTCATTGTGCGGAATGATAACTTCCTTCCTGTGCTTGTCGGATTTCGGTTGGCGATTTGTTTTACGATAAGCAGTGCAAAGGTGAGGCGAGTTTGTTCGGCTTTTGATTGATGGTTGCTTGCACGTGACTGCAGCGTACACGGAAGCACATGTTTCCGTACCTGTTTTTTTTGCGTTTTGACATTGAAACACGGCCGTTAACATAATTTCCACTGCTCCACGTTTAATCATATTTCCAAACGAATAAAAAAAAGAGCGAAGGTTCGTCGCTTGATGCGGCGTACAAGTCTTTTGTATTTAATTCGCTTAAAAATGCAACAGAATTAGAGGAAAAGCTCAACAAATCAACCAAACAGATGGACTAGCGTGGGAAAAACGTACGCAGCGTATGGTTTCCTCAATCCCCCCTCACGCAGCTCCAATTAGAATGAGGAAAGGTACAATATTAATGATCCCCCCCACGGGCAGGTTTGCGATTCACAACTCAATCACTGCGGCCCGCCAGAAACTGCACACTTATCGCATGGTTAAGATCCATTTCGCGGCAGGCGTTCGTGTTTTCGTATTTGCGCACACCTCCTATCATAAATATAAGGGCGACCGTTTTTTTTGTTTTCCCTCCTCTCTAAATGCTCAATCCATTTGCTTTGTACGGTGTACGGTGTTTGTTTCGCACCTGACCCTCGCCATTTCAAACGGTTTACACCAGACCAAACGCAGCCTCTTTTCACACATCGTTTGGCTGCTTTAAAATACGACCTTTCGTGCCTTGTTGAACAAGATTCGCGATCCGCGAACATTTGATCAATGACTTTTGGTCGGGAGTTTTGCTCTCGTTCTGTTTCTCTCTCTTCTATGACTACGGCTCGATAGAACTCAAACCCTTCAAACGCTTTTCTGCTGAGGCATCTTGTTCTATGATTCGTTTGTGCACGCCCTCGTCGAGTGGGTTGTGAGGGCGGGATGGGAAAGTGAAAGGAGATTCTCGTGCGTTGAGCCGTGCACGAAGAATCAAGAATGTATCGTATGTGTGTAAAGGGGAGAATGAGGGAAAAACGAGTTCTTTTTTTTGTAGCCTAGCTATTTATTGCTGCTGATCATCATTACGTAGAACATTAGCAAGGTTTTAAGCTTTTCTTCTCATTAGATGTGGTCGTTTTTCATGCAACATGTGGAGTGCTTTAGCTATTGGTACATTTTGTAATGGGCCGTAGTTATCTATTTAATTTAATTTGAAAAAAAAAACGATGATTCCCTTTAACAATGCAGTTTGATATATAAAAAATGAAATAAAAAAACCTAAATCATTCGAAAAATTGATTATTTTTACTGTGAAATTCAATTTTCAATCAGTTTTTACAGTGCGTTCCATAACAATGCGATCATGTTTTGAGAATACTTAAAAAGAATAACAAAACGAGTGTATAAAGCAATACAAAAATTAAGTTGCACAATTGTAAAACAGATATTCATTAATATCTTTTAATTTTCATTTCTTATATTCATATCTTCAACTCCTTGTGGATGATGGCATGTCATTTTATTCATCTGGAATGTAGTATTTATTTTTAATTTAATATATTCACTTTTACATATGTTTTAAATTCTCATTTGCGCTCTTGTTTTTATGCATTTTTTTATGGTTTTGAATCAGTTTTTGAAATATAATATTTCATTTAGTTTTGCTAGCTAGTTTTTCATGATTTTTCTAAATGTGTTGATTCTAGCTTTTATTTAAAAATAACGACCAGAGAACAAGAAACGTTTTTCTATAATTAATATAAAACACAATTTAATGTGATTGAATCGGATTGATTTTTTAACCGTAGCAGGGTACCTTATTAGACAAATTTTCATTAACTGGTTTCTAAAAATTGAACTAAAAAGATTAAACAACGATAAGTTAAATTTTTGTTTAGCACTGCAAGCAATTTTTGGAAAATACTGCTCATTGATGAAAATGTGTCAAATAATTAATTCTATGAACTCGTAAGTAGTAATACTAGTGGTTCATTTAAAGTATTTTTTTATATTAATATATTTATAATTGCTCTCATAAATCCATAAACTGTATGTTATTAACGATTGTTGATTTTCAATATTGCTTAGTGGTTGAATGTTTATAATTTGGAAAACATACACTAATATTTATAAACCTACTAAATTTGTCCGTTTGATAATAAACAAATATAATGTAAAAAATGCATGTTACAGACATAAGTCATGTTTATCGTTGTATACAAATTAATAATTCCTTATTTCCAAAAAAACGTGAGAGATCATTAAGTTGCGTTACGCAGTGTACGTTTTTTCTAACAGCCAAGAGAAGCATTTTAACTCGTCCGATCTAAAGGAGTGTATTTGCAAAACTGCACATTTCGCAACAATCTCCTCCGGCTGTAACGAAATCCCGTGCACCTTCCCCGGCGCAAAAGGTTCGGCTGCTGCTTTATGTTTGTTTTGGCAGAACCTGACACCCGTGATGGTTCCGCGTTTCATCACCCACTCACCCCTAACCATCCGCTCCAACTCGCGTGCAGTTCCACCTCGCCGAGCGCATGGCAGATCCTATTGCTATCTAATTACGGCCCAACACCGTTACATCTGGGCCTGTGTGTCACAAACCGCCAGTCTAAATCCGATATTTAGACTTTATTTTGAAAGCCGACTCCGGCTCGATCCCCCATTCCGGGTGTGTGTGTTTGCGTGTGCTGGGGGGTACGGTAACGCCCTGTTTCGCAAAACCACCAACAACCATCCCGTCAATAATGACATTTTGCAGCTTGACAAGTTGTCCCGCATTGCATTGTTTACCATTTGCGGTCCGTTCGCGCGGGTTTCGCATTTTAAACGTTTTAGCCAAATTACCGGGCGCTCTTTAGTGGGTTGCAGTCGGCACACAGTGCAATTGCAACAAAAAAGCCCCCCTTCGTAATCCGGAAGCGGGTGAGTAAACAAAAAAAAAAGACACATACGAGTAGCACGCAATCATTCTACGCAGGCCGCACCCTGATTGTTTTGCTGATCGTTCGAACTCCCCCGTGCGTGCCAGAAATGGGAAAAGGAATTTCAAAAGCCTCCGTTCGATTTTGAGCGGATGATACCTTTCTTGGGGTGGGACTATTCTGGTAGCATTTGCCGTTTGCTCCACCGCCTAATAGGCTCCAGAAGCAGCACACGCACGCGTGGAAACGAGGCGTTTTGCGTGTGGCATTTGTTTTTCCCACTGAGGGAAGCTAAATGGAACAAATTTAGCGGAGATTTCAATGATAGCAGAGGAAGCGAACCTTATTTTGCAAGGCGAGGAAGATCGGGAATGGGATCCTTTCTTCCTCCGAAGGCGAAGTCTCACTTGCTCACCTCTTCATATTTCCCTCGCCCGCTTATCAGCAGCTATTTAACCACCCATAGTGCGTTGCGTGCCGTACCATCCAAAGCGAGTGGAATGGAATGTTTATTGTCCGTTAGCAACTTATGTTTTTATTTCGATCTCAATCGTGCCGTAATGGTATAATGGAGCCGTTCAACATATCAACGCGCTAATGTAAAATATTGAATCGAACATAATTGAATCCAATTTTAATAGAAATTATCATTGCTGTAATCGCTTGAGCGCGGTGAGCGCTTGGTGTTAGCGCAAACAGGGGCAACTAAATAATTAAAATACGATTTACAGCAATGCGATCGGCTCCGCTCGCTAACTGTACCACAAAACGCTTTATGGACGGAAGCGAGCGGTTTTCATATGCCACCGGTTAATTACGAGAATAAACCGACTTTTAGTAGTTGGGAGAGTGTTTTACATTTTTTTTTTGGTTGAAGATTTTTAATTAAGAAACAAAAAAAGCATCTTCTTTCCGTGTGTTCTTGGTGGTTCCGTGTGGGAAAATGTAGTGAAAATGTGTTTCATCATTTTTCATCGCTTCACTTCCCTTCGAATAGTTTTTTCGTGTTTCTTTCTTTTACTATTTCCGATCGGAAAGCCATATCAAACTCATCCCCTCCAACGCTCGGTGGGCAGATGGTCCGCAGGGCAGATGAACTTAGAAATGGTAGCCCTACAGCTAACCCACCCAAAAGCATAATTACAACCATGCACACCAACCAAGGCACTGTTATTCACCTTCACCGTGCCGAATGCTGGCGAAAAAAACATTTCGATCGGGGTAAATTCGACCGACGACTTTGTAGCCGGACGCCGTACCAAAACCAAAACAATAACATGGCCACAATTACAACGCGCACCCAATTCCGGGCTGCGACCAATGCTTAAGCATGCACAATAAACCCCAATTCCTAAACGGCACCCGGGAGTCGGCGGGGTTGGGAGTTTTCGGTTCATTCGGCATTTCAATCCACGTTTCGACTTTCGAGTTCAATAGTTCACACACCGTAGCTGGTGGAAAGTGATCCACGGTGGCTCTTCATTTTCGTGGAGTTTTTCACTTTTCGGTTTTCGGTTGTTTGATTGCGGATCCGTGCAAGTGATTCGCTTCCTTCCTGCAATAAAAGAAAGCTGCAGGCGCGTAGGAAAAACACTGCGAATTATTTGCGCACCATTACGAACCCCAAACGGGTGGAAAACGTAAGAGAAAAAGAGTATAAGGAGAAATATAAATAAACAAAAAAATCTCCCCAAAACGAAATGGAAAATTTTAAAACATTAACATCGATGCTGCTAGAAGAAAAACTTCCAAATGCCGTACACAACGTGGCGTAGCGTCATCGATAATCAGATAATTGGATCTTGATTGCTATTATTATTTTCCCGCAGTTGCATCATTCAAACGGCTCGCTCGCTCGCTTAAACGTAGCGCGCGTTCCCATGTGCCTTTTTGGAGAAGAGAAGTCGTACGACCTTTTCAACGAGAGACCTGTGTGTTGTTGCGTCGGTTAGCGTTAGATTAATTTCTATGTTTGCATAATAGAGGGTCGATGCAGAAACGTAGTTTTTTCGAAATTATTGCATATAAATTGGGAAAGCTCTAGGGCTACTTACTTAAGTTGCACGTTGAAGCTGTTGGTTAAGTTAATTTTTTCTCCCCAAAAAAAAGTAATGATCGTTCATTAATAATTATTACACTACTGCATTAGGTAAGCGATTGAACGTTAAAATTTATGTTAATCGGCTTCTGGCAGAAATAGTTAAAAAACATTTATTTAATTTCAAAAACATCTCACAACAGATTGACACAAAACCACCGCTGGGGGTTATGGGGAGTTACCATAATTCTGCACCGTTCAGCATCGAGCGAGAACAAAGAAACATCCCAATTATGGCAGCCGCAGCAAAGCGGAACATTTATGCATCCAGGCACGCACCGGCACGTTTACCGTGCTCCATGCGTTCTTTTTTTCGCAGCGCTGCAAAAATGTCTGCACTGCGCCAAACCAACCGAACCGAACTGACTGCTGAGAATGCTGCCGAATAAGGCAAGTTTTTCCCCCTCCTTCGCGGTTCGGTAGGGCTAGGGCATTAAAGAGATATATTAACCCGAGCGTCATCGTGTCGTGGAACCTGCTCCAGAAAGGGTACGGTAATGATTAAAGCTCACCACTCGATGTGACTTGAGTTTTTCCTCTCTTTTTTTTCTTCTATCCCTTCGTCTGTGTGTGTGTTTTGAGCTGGACTATTAGGACAGAATTTTCATTCAGAACTCGTTCGTTTGCGGGCTCGTTAATCCACCACCCTCCCCATTTCCCGTACCCATAGCGTACCCATAAGGAACACAGAAGGTGCAGCAGCAGGCTCATACGAAAGACTCAACCCGGAGCTAAGCGACGAACCTCGTGCTCGGGCTCGGTTTTCATCCGATTCGGTGTGCTCCTGTTAGATTTATCTGCCAGTTCAATTTGGTTTCGTTCTTGCGCGTTTTCCCTTCCCCCCCTCCCCCTCAACCCTCTCCCGGCCTGCGAGATGGTAGCAACGTTTAATGAGCGTCGAAGTGTCGATGTCATTTGTACAAGTGCCCAAGCCCCCCTCCGATAACAAGGCCCCGATAAGCTCGTAAAGCACCGTCGAGCCAGGAAGTCTGTCCCCGGAAGGGAAGGGGTTAACCACCGCTTGTCGATACCTTTGGCTAGATAACGAGCTGACGGTTACATAACCGTCCCTTCCCGGTGACTGCAACGGGGCGAACACAGAAAAAAAAAACCGAACCCGATAGAACTCGCTCGCAGAGGTCAAAGTCTGCGTTCCGCGTCTTCTTGGTGGTGGTGGTTGCAAGCAAAACGGCGCTAAAACATGGGTTCGGAATCGAAAGCCGGATTCCTCCACGTGCTCCAAAGGGCTTGCGGTTTGCTGGAATTGAAATCAATTCGATTACTGGCGGCTAACGGTGTGGCTCTCCCTCTCGCTTTGGGTTGGGCCGCATAGAACTAGGGTGAAAAAGAAATGAAAACGTATCACGCAGAAGCCAGAACCCGTTTTGCGACTGCACGGAGTATTGGCTTTGTTTTTTTGTTTTTTTTGTCGGTCCACTATGAGATATGAGAAAGGTATGGTAATAAGTATAAGTTTTATTGGGAAAATTGTACCCAATGCTAGCACCTTCATCTAGCGGGAGTGTTTGTTTCGTTGGTTGGTAACACGTCATGTGGTGACGTCCCTTAAGGGGACGACCTCGTACCTGCCGTACTTCAAATCCAAACATGACATGATCTAATAATAGGAACACACCCATATCCAATGTAACCTGGGAGACCTCCGTTACGAAACACGGCACGGAGCTGACTCACCTATGCCGTGGTGAGTCTCGGTGTTCCGATGCAATCGATACGGCTTCCGTCCAACCATCGATCACTCCGGTGCACTCCAAGTACGAGCGGGTGTGTTGTTACATTGTTGCATACCGGGAGGTCCACCAACGGTGTCTATTTTCTTTCGGGTCGGTGCATAAATAATGCAACCCACTGATTTGCCTGCATCAGGAAGTGGCTGAATGGAATGCTTTTCTCATTCATCAATCAGCACAAGCTTGGGCTCGTTTAATGACCTCGCCTGACTTTTATAACCCACCCAGGGAGGTGGTGAGGTGACGCTTTTCTTATCGAATCAATTTCATAATAATAATTCGCAGAAATACGGAGAAAGATAAATAACTTTTTTCCCATTGGAAAACGATCCGCTGTGACGGTTTGGGCATTATCATTATCCGTGTGAGAGCAAAACAAATGTAATCAGCATTTCCTTCTTAGCGAACGCAAAACATGCCGCCACCATGACTCTGAATGTGGGGACACTCTTAATTAGCCATCGCTTAAGTCGTTTGTTTTTATTGGCTCATCAACCGCAAAAGGCCCCCGTCCCCATCGATGACAAACTGCGGGTCACATTGGACGTCGGATCTTCATTCATTGTTCCGTTCCGTGGTCCGATGCTAATTTTCCAGCCCATTGCGACCCCTTCGCTCCTCCCTCACCCTTACGATTGGGCGTGACGGAAGGGCTTACGATTTGACGGAGATACGGTACGGATTAGAATCGACGGCATTTGACAACGAACATTTGGGTCGGGGTTTTTTTTGTGGGATCAGGAGAGGGGGTGATGGGAGTTTTCCTACTCCCCTCCCCCACCTCCAAACGGGTGTAAGCGTTACCGTAAATCAATTACCCGCTGACATTCGTAATCGCATCGGTTGCGGTCCAGTGTCGGCTCGGGGTTGCTTTTGAAGGGAAACATTAACCCGGTACCTTCAACCTTGCCGCCATCCGTCTTCCCTTGCGACTGTGGCCGGATGTCATGGACCTTTAGCAGCCGGAAAATGGTGATTTGGGATTAGAGGAAGAGTTTAAAAGCGTATGTAAAAGGTTCCATTTTTCACGGGTTTTCCACTCTTTCTTTTTGTCAAATTTAAGCGCTTGGACCCCTTTCTATGGTCACAATTATATATTTGGACCTATTCTTCAACTGGATGTAGCATCTGATACATTCTGCAACTAAGACAAGGCTTGTAGAGAACTTTTTATCAAATTTTCTTTATAATTCTTTTTCATTTTTGCATTTTAAGACTGCAACACATCTTCCGATAATCCCTGTTCTTGGTTTGTCAGATCTTTTTGTTCAATTTATTGAATTGATCCTATTGATCAAGTGCTTAAAGCACCTCTGTGATACCTCACTAGTGTTGGGCAAAAGGAAGTAAATAGCGTAATCGTATCGATCCAACTCCAGTAGCGACCAGAGTCGACTTGAAATTAAAAAAAAAAAACGCCAGAAAAGTCTCAATTTGGTTTCTTTCTTTCTTTTAATAGCTTTGCTTTCTTTTGAAGTGCAAATAAAATCAATAACTACGGTAGAATGTTTTTACCTACAAAATGCGGTAGTTGAAGAATACCATTTGAAATGACAAATGTGGTAGTTCCCGTGTTTAATCAGCCTGAGCAAATTTGAACTCAAAAACAAAAAAGAACGTCATGCGAATATCAAATAATTATCTGAATTTACAATTGGCCTACTTCCCCGGATTTGTATTGTTTACCATATATGTTCCGAGCCCATCATTTCGAGTATCGGTGCTGCTCTGGAGTAATCCGGAGTCAATTAGAGTACTCCTGAGTGATTCGGAACAACCGCAGTCGATCGGAATGCTCCGGAGTTGAACGGAGCAATCGGAATCAATCGGAGTCGATCGGAATATTCCAGAATGGATGGAGCTCCGGAGTCGGATCCAGAGTACTATCAGAGTCGTAGTCGCTTTTCAAAACATGGAGTCGAAATGGATTCGTGAATCCATTCCGGAGCTCCCATCACTTTACCTCACTATAAGTC
>KI423911.1:9932-22376 GCA_000473375.1 Anopheles culicifacies | reverse complement strand
GCAAACATTCACTTTATCAACCCCAAACAACGCGCAGTGCGTTCGTGGAGTCAACACGAATTGCTGGCTGGCGCCCCGTTGAAACGAGTTACATCTGACCTTGTTACTGAGAACTGCGGTGACTTTCTATGCTGTCAGCTGCACACCACTAGACAATACTGCACTTAATTTGAGCAGAAATAAAGCGATTCAAATTGCTTTAATTTGTGCATCTTGTGCTGCGTAGGCGCGCGATGCCATTTAAATCCATCTACAGCGTGTGCGGCAAAGGGGATTAATTAAAATCGTTTTTAAGATCTCGGGGAGCGAAATAAAAAAAAAAATACAGCTAAATCGCGTCAGTCGGTACGTCGAGGTCGGCTGAAATGAGGGCTATCCCTTTCTTTAAACGATCCCCGACGTACAGCGTGCATCTATCAGTGTGTGCGTTGGGATTTGCGTTACTTTCTTTCTTGGGGCCCCATTTCACCATTTGCCGCGCGCGCCATGGATGCTGAGCATTCGAGTTTCCATGCTCCATGATGTTGGCTTAAGATAAATAGCAAAAAATTAAATGGACAATTTAGCAGACAGTTCTGCCCTCGCCCCCGGGAGCGAATGGAACATAACACGCGCAGGAAGGGAGCTACCAGAGTTTGCACTCTAATTATGTGTTTGCGTCCGTGGGCCTCGCTACTACAGGGTAGCATAGAAATGAGTAGAAGGGTAACGAGAGAAAAAAAAAACCGCCCAGACTCCCTGTTTTTCTGATTGTTACCACAAGGCTATGTAAGACTTATAAAACGCACGGCACATAGTATGGGAGTGCCCCCGCGGGTAAAGTGATTAGGGATTAAGCCGATGCTTTGTAGGCGGTTTATGCGTTCGCTAATGATGGTTTCCTTTGAGTTAGAACACTTCAACCGGTCAATGCCGGGAGGATAAATTCCAGGCGTCCCCTTTTGTACAGTGAGCTTTCGTTGGTTGGTTTCAGTTACTTACGACGACGCACCACACATCCACCTTCACAAGACAAACCTTCACCGGTCAGACTGAGGCCGAGCGAAAGCATCGATTTTGCTTTCGTTTCATGCTTTACCTGCAAAGGAAACATAAAAATGAAACATAAGTACACGAGATGAGCAAAAAACCAAAAAACCTGAAACAAACTAAATCGACGAGGGAAGAAATGCATCAGAAATGACAGGGAAATGGCGCAGGAAAGGTTTAAAGTGGGTGCGTAGATTACATTTTTCCTTTCGCAGCACAAACGGAAGCGTGAAAGGAAAATTTTTATTGCTTCAACCGGAAAACGTTTGATGTAAGCAGTCGGTAACAGCGAACTAGCGGTGGCTAATAAAGCTACTACCCAGTACCCTCGGTAGATGCTAATATGCTAATGATAGGGATTTAGACGGATGGAGATGATCGAGATGGAAGGCATCCGATCATGAACCTCCCGGTGGTTCATTCTTACAAGAAAACGGAAAGTGGTTCTAGCTTTAGCGATTCTAACCATCGTCTAATCAGGCTCAACAATGGAAGCATGTGTGTTTGATGCTAACAAGGCACCCTCGCTGCGCTAATGCGCAATGTAAGATGGGGCGTGATAATCACTTACAGCTCATAACCGCATGTAGTTGATTACATTTTCCGGCAATTTGGAATATCCAGCTTTAAGAGAATAATTGCACCTGAGGCACGTTTGCTTTCACAGACTTGCGGGGTTTTTGAGATGAAAATAACATTTTCTTTATGCGTACTAAACAATTGCAAATAATTTAAATAGAGGTATGTGTAATTTGGTACTGGATGTAAGAAGCTTGTTGGCTGCTTAAATAAAACTTATTGATAAGTGCGTTGAAATGCACCGTACACAGTTTTTGAAATATGACGTCAACAACCAAGTGATAACTAGCCACATTTGCTGACTTGATTAAAGATTTGTAGTTTGCGAATATCTTCCAATCAATTGAGTGGAGATCAACTATCTTTGCAACAGAAAAAATATTGATTTTATTTTAAATAACAAAACTTAGTTGCCGATTTCCAGCTTTGAGAGTAGAGGTCAACGATGCTGAGTTCCTATTTTTAGTTTAACTATTAATATTATTGTGTTGTATCGTTTTTTTATACTTTGCTTGTCTCGAGATAAAAAAAAAAACATCATTTACACGCTGATCTAGCTTCTGATGGGAATTCAAAAGAAGCTTGATTAACAGTGAGAGTGGAAAGGAATGTTTGGTGAAATCGAAGCTCTTAGGAATGGCCACATAGCAGGGTAAAACAATAGATCAATCATCTGAGTTTTGTGGATATTCTATTGTAAGTTCTTTGGACCCGTTCGATGCGGTTTACAAGTGCCCTGGATGTTTTAAGGCCAGATTACTGAGCAGTACTCAAAAAATAGTCTGATTAAAGCGTTAAATATGGCCTTAAAAACAGGGTAAGAACTTTGGGATCTAAGAGCTGTTTTTTTCAAATGATGGCAAGTTTCTTGCCACATACCTAACTGAATGACAACAAACACACTTTTGACTTCTGCACAATTAATTTAATTCTTCCTTTGCTTGAGATTACACCAAGAAAATGATTAAGGATATTTAGAAGATTATGAAATTCAGTTGTGAAAGCAACTTTTCTTAAAGTTTTGTAGATGATCTATCCAAACACCACATAAATTGGTCTTCTTTAAAGGTCTTGCGTTTCAAGAAGTCCAAAACGCGCCTGGATATTGTCTAACTCTAACTAACTAACTGTCTTACTGCCTCACTGCTGCTAAAACGGCGTTCTGATCGATAATGGTCAGGTGACACGATCATGTTGTCCACCCAAACAATCACATGAGGTCAAATATATGTAGATCATCAGCATGACATAGAAAGCAGTCTTGATGTAATACATGAGCAGGTAACGTCATTTGTTACAGAAACAGGAGAAATAGGTGTAAGGTTAAGAGTCCTTATTATAGATCATTTAGCTTCAACCCCATTTTTCATCGTACTCTCATCGTTTAAAACTGCTTCAAACTGACGTATGATCGATGCTGATCGTTGTAAATATTATCCTTTTATTTCTCGGCTGTAGAAATTTTTACGTTCGTCTCTTGCTTCGCTTTTGCGATAACAAAAACTCCATTGAAGCTCCAAAAAATAGGCCGTCACATTTACCTATTTTCTTGCGGCGGGAAACATTGGAACGGGAATAGAAAAATGCATCGTTAGCGGCTGCTAAGGTAGCCAGGAACTAGGTTTGTGCTATTTATGAGCGGTCTGTATTTTTTTTTCTCTCGCTCCCCAATCAACCAACCAACCATCCCAACAACCTCCGGTTGGGTTTCATCGGAAAAGTTTGATGCCACTCCACGGCCATCCGCAAGCCATCAACACATTATGTTTCGTGGTTTATGCGCACTGGCCAGCAGTCGGGCCAAATCTAACAATATACTGCCGGTGATGGAAAGCAGCTCTCCAAAAAAAAAAAAAAAGCAAGAGAAAGGTGCTAATGATCTCATCATCCCCATCATCCTTACCAACATCGGCATCGCGATGGCTTCAATACCTCGATGCGCGCACGGTTACCAAGACAATTACGATCGAAATCTGTACAACCGATCAGTTTGCTCGGATGCGCTGCAAGCGGATCTGCCGTTGGCAGTGGCTGGAAAGCACTTTGTGCGGAAACGTTTTCGAATGTGGAACCAGGAATCCTAATTTTTTTGTTTTCATCGTTTTCATTGCCATTACGACCCGCGGGATGCGGTTGAATTATGATCACCACCCCCGCGAGGTATCAAAGTGAATGGCGCTCCCAAAAGGGGCAGAGTGAAACAAAAACGAATCATTTAATCTAAATCGAACCCCAATGAAGTGGCCCACTGGATCGTTTGCGTTCCGGCGATTGCAAACCCCGACGACGTCCAATGCGTTTTGTGGCGTTCATTTGTGGAAGCTCCATCTCAATCTGACCGCCTGTGTGGTGAGCAAGGCCGTGCGGCGCAACGGCAAACTGAATTATAGCTTGTTAATAGATAAATTTCATTAAACTTGTTCCCTTCCGGAAATCACTTCCCACCAACGGGTAACGGGTGCCGGGGTCCTGGTATCGACCACATGCCAGCGATTATGCTGCTGCTGCAGTGTGTTCGTTTTTTGCGTTGCCTCTTTTGATTCATCGTTTTGTTGGTTCGCTTTTTTTTGCTGTTGTTGTTGATTCCATAGGGACCACATGTTCGACGGGGACGATACGCGGCATCAGCATCATCCGGTTGAACAATAAAACTAACAGTACTTGCATCGGTGTACCTTCCACTACGTAAGTACGCACGCAAAAGGGCGTATTCATTGCGTTGGCGCTACTACCGATGGGTAGGGTGAAGGGAATAGAGGGCGTGGGGGTGAGGGCGAAGAAGATAGAAACAGGCGAAAGTGGTACGAGAAGAGTAGCAAAATAACACTCGCGCCTTTGCGCAAGCGTCAAGACATGTGGCATGGAAGATGACTTCCACCTCGCTTGTGCGATCGTTGAAGTCTTTTGGCGCCAATCGACGGCGGTGTGGTCGGCGTCGTATCGGGACGGTTGAATTTAATGATAATCGCCCACAGTCATACAATCAATCAATGTGATGTTGGTGATGTTGGTGGTTAGCAGTGGAGCAGCGGTAGCACTCATGAAGCATTCCGCATTCTCTTTCCCGTTGGATTGACCGGTCCATTGCTGTAGGCCGCATATGAATAGCTGCACAAGGGAATTGCTCCGCTTTTGCGGAAGGAATCTTGAGCAATTCTTAATGTTTCAATTGAATCATTTTCATGCTCATGCTTAAGATGTTGTGGAAGAATATTTTCAAGGCTGCTTCAAGTGAAGAGGCAGTCATTACTTTAATATTTTTAGTATGATTTTCATAACAAAAATCACTCTGATTCAAATTAAAATTAATTAGAAGAGATTTTTTGTTGTAATTTTCAAACCAGCAACATACATTTTCTTAAGTGTCTCACATAATTTCACATATTTGTTTTGACCACAGAAAAGCAATTAATATTCATTTCCCACTCAATCTGTAATCCATACGCATCAAACGATGGTCGTGATTTGCATAATTGCTAAAGTGAAATGATTAATCAAAACGATCGCAGAATAATTTTCACAATAAATATTCGTTATTTTGTATGCGTGAACGTGATCTCATTTGGTTCAAATTATGTTGCACTTCGCTCGTAGTAAATAATCATTATGCGTTAATTGCGCCCGCAATGGCCCGAAACGAACCGAACCGAACGTTTCAACGCCGATAGATATCTTGCACGCATTTTGGGAGAAAATGAAAATATTTCCAAAACACTTTGACCGTGCGGGTGTTGTGCTAAATCTCGTTCCGGGGCTTGGTGAAAAGGAAGAAGCAGACGAAAATCTCATCTAAATAAAAAGCAGAAAACGAAAACTTGTTGGCTATCTATGGAAAAGAATACGCATGGCGCTAGGCGGCACAGCGTGAAAGTGAAACTTGGCGGAAAATCTTTTCCAACGGCCAAAACTGCTGGCTGCTTTTACTTTGCAGCAAAATAGCGCCCCCATCGCCTGTTTTTGCCGCTGTTAATGGCGATCGGTGCTGCGGCGATTATCGGAAAGTGCGCTTATCGCAATCGAATGACCTCCGATCGGTCCATTAAGCTGGGCAGATCATTCGATCGGCACAGACATGCCGGCTTAACAGGTGGTCACCATCAGCTGGGGGTAAAACTGTAGAAGAAGAAAAGGATAAAAATCCAACCTCCTCATTGGTGCCACATGTGGGGATTATGACCGTGGTGGTAAAAAGCTGCGGATGAAGAACGAAAGTGAGAGCATGGTATGTTGGCATGCTGAACAGGGCAATAAATTAGTCGATTGATTTTTCACCTGTCCAACCGAGAGAGAGCGTGCGAGAGGGAGAGACCTGTTTAGTCCAGGTGATGAGGTGCGAAACGCGAAAAACCGTGAAATACGAACAAAAACTAGTTCCAAAGTTCAGTCACGGTCTTTTGGCGCCTGTCTGGTCGGGAAGCCTGTTGCGATGGCACGATTCGGAAGCACTGCAGTCTACACGTCTCCGGGCCGGCAGCTCATCGTTTCGACATCTCAATAGGTCGACGGCTGATCGGTGGGGGATGTTTTTGCGTTTGCATTGTGTTTATGATAATTTTTACACCGTATGCTAAAGGATCGCTCGATGGTGGCTCGTTTGAATGCGAATCCCCGTATCCGTATGCTTACTTTCGATCGTAAATCAATGCAAAAAAAACACGAGATGCGAAAGCGTACGTTCGCTTTCCATTCGATGGCACAACATTACCGAGCCATCGTGCCCAAATTCTGACAAGATAAACTGCTGACGTTTGGGCTGGATGGATAAGGAATTTATTTGCTATGAATTGTAATGCTTACGTACGAAACATTGAACAATTGTTGAGGAGTTTCTTGTAGAATTCTCCCTATTTTTACCACTGCTCAGGTGGAATGCGTTGAACTTTGCAGTGGATTGACCCAGGTTAAAGATTCGGTAGGCAAATGAACTCTTGCTAATTAATTGGTTGATGAAGCAGCATGCAGCATGAAACGGTTTCGGCCGATGTGCTAACCAACCGGTGCAGAGGTTATCGTCCGGGGACCATTCCGGCCAACCCCGGACGATGATGGTGCTTTTTCGCTTCGGTAGCTGATATTCCTCCTTCCAACGCTTCGGTTTGTTGTGCTTCTGTGTGCAAACGGCAATTTTGGTCTGTTTGTTCTGGGTTGAACCCGATAAATTCCGATAATTTGCATCGCTACGGCGGAATAGGTGTGGTTGTGTTCGTTTCTTCACACTTAACCACCGTGCTCAACTGCGATGATGAAAAGAATGATTGTAGCAAACAGATCATCGACAGCATGAAATTGCTTCCGTTTGATCTGTGTAGCTTCTGGGCGATTCTCATTCGTTTTGGAGTCTTGAATTTTGCAGGACGCTTTCGTGCTTTGATGAGATAAGATGGGCAAACGACTTCAAATCGTTTCTAGACGTTTTTTTCGAATTGTGTCTTTGGCAGAGTAATTTAAACTCTTTCACTCAAATCCTCTTATTTGCTTCGATAAAGCCTCGTAACTGGAAGTATGTCTTAAACCTCCAATTTATGCACAGCAGGTCATTGCTCACTGTACATCGAGCGTTCAATTGTACGAACAAAAACTAGATCTCAAATTCATGATACGAGAGGGCATGATACACTTTCACTGCCAGCCAAGATGATTACTTATCAAACGCATTCGAAATATCATTTTTCACTTTTCTCACCCCCTTGTGGGGGTGTTTGGTTTAAGCCAAAAAGAAAAAAAGCTCCATAACTGCTCTGCGCCATAGTCCAGTTTTTATTCGATCCACCAATCGCATCGAGACCGCGGTATTGGAAAGCTAATGGTACTTTGTCTCAAATGAACCGCGAAGTGGAAAATGGATGGGAATGCCGCCGTACGATGAAGATATGGAAAAATGGCAGAATTTCTAAACCCCAAACCCGTCGTTGACCGCTAATCAGGTCATTAGATTGTTTGGTCGCCCCGGTACAACAGCAGAGCGGATCGGGGTTCATACCGACCAATCATAACATTTTCTGTACCGTGGAGACGTTTAGCTGGGAACGGCATGATACGGCTTTATATGGACAGCCGCGGAAACTCGGAACATGATCGGGTGAGGTCGATATCTTCCGTATGATCAATTTCGTGCGATAAACTGCATAGGCAACGGAGGGAAAGAAAAGCATTCGGTGCATATAAATCGTTTAAATGCTTTCGATTATGCATCAGTTTGATCGTTCCGTGACACAGCATTGGTTGGGAGTTTTGTTGGACCCATGCAAACACACACACACACACACAAACACAAGCGGACTTCAGGTTGATCGTTATCCCTTCTATTGTGTGGTGGACCTTCCATCGAAGGATTACGCTTGTCGATCGCGATCAGTAACGGGTTGTAAGGTTGGTATCGTTGAACTCCCTATTACTTCCCTAAAGCTTTCATCTGACCTTCGATGGTTGATATTTTATGCTAATTCACCGTGAAAATAGAACCGAACCCAACAGTGGAACTGTTGAAGCAATCATAATCGAGTTGTTTTTCTACTCTTTTTATCCCCAACCAGGTGCATTCAGCTGGGAAAGTCAGCTAAGGGTCCGTGTGTGTGTGTATTCAAGCAAACACATACTTCATCTAGCCGAAAGTTTGTATCACCCAGCTTCAAGGGACCGTTAATTTGTAGAGTGGTGATTAAAACCGATAATCACCGCACAGTTAGAAAAGCAAGCGTTTGATTTAATGTGGAAGGGAATTTCGTGCGGGCCGTGCTGTGTGTTTGGATAAATCGACCCAAAAACCTATTCCCCGAGTGAGTGAGAGTGTGCGTATGTGGTTGTGGGCAACGGGAAAAATTTCTCGTCCATGCACAAGAACATCGAATCGTTCAGAACGGACGGGGTGCGCAGGTTTACGAGCGCAGGGTGAAGGCACCGGAAAATCAACAAAAACGGTAGAAGTTTACAATTTTTCATGACTCAATTACGTTCGTTTGCGTTTCGGTTTCTTGGGAGTGATTGCTTGGGAGGTGAAGATGGGAATGGTACGTTGCGGAGGGTTGCATTAGTTCCGACATGAATCGAACATTCACTAGTTCCGTTGCAGCATCGGTACTTGTTGTGCATGGAGAGAACGGTTCTGAGCCCGTTTATGAGTTGCGAGATTTAACGGACGCGTGTCATGCGAATTGATGTGCGTATCGAATGTGGTCCAATTTTCTGTGCAAAAATGCAAAAACTGCAAGATATGGGCCATAAAGGGAACGTTCGAAGAAAAAAGAAGCGAAAACCAGGTTCGTCGCTTACTTCCATATCCCAGTAATGTGCAAAAATTGATTTAAATTCTTTTCATCCTTTTTTTCACGAGCGTTTTACGTTTCCTTCTCACACATCAACGCTTAGTTGTGAATTTGTTATGGTCGAAATTAGATGAAAATGTGAGAAAATATGTGTGCGAAATTAAAAAAAGAAGAATGAACATACCGTCCACTAACAGCATATTAATAATGTTTTATGAGGTCAGTATTATGACTCTACACCGGTGGCAAGGTTGATTTGCCGGCTGGCTGGCTGCCCACTGCCCCCAAAACCGTGAACGGTGACGAACGCTCCGGAGGGAAAAGGGAGCGAAATGGAAGGCAGCATAACGGATCACCAGCCGCAAAGTCTCACCACCAGAAACTGACCCCAATTTTAATCACCCTAATCGTTCGGGGTCTGTTCGGGTCCGTGCCGGGAAGCAGCAGTGTGGTAATAATAATTGTTCTGCGTACGTACGCTCGGTTTCGGATTCGCAGTTGAGTTGGCACAATCCGGCACGGTCTCCTCTAAACATTTATTCCCGTCTCGCTAAACAATAGCCATAATCCGTCGCTGTTCTGACACGGCGTGCATCTTTCGCAAATGCTCACAACAATTTCGGTTCCGTTCGGATGTTCGGGTCGTCAGCTATCTGGCTCGATGTGGTTGGATTGTATTTTTTTTTCCTAAACAAAAACCCAAACACCATTCCACGCATCAAGAATGTTTCGCTCGGCGTTCGCACCACAAATGTTTTGATCGCCGTTCTGTGAAGTGAGCATTTCATTTTAATTACCGTTCCAATCCCAGACAAAAAAGGGCGATGCGGTTGTCGACTGACCAGAAAGGAGAGATGCACGAACGTTTTTTTGTTTGCGTTGTTTATTTTTGTTGTTTGAGCCGTTTGTGAAGCGTAGCTGTTGTTTGGTACTTGGCCTGCAGCTCAGCTGCTTCGAATCCCTTTTTAATGGGTCAACAGTTTAATGGTACACATGGCTGCAAATCGCACCACAATGGCCTTGGCGGATCGGATTGCTGCATTACCGCTACGTTTTATTCTATTGAAGCAACTTCAAGATTAGGGAAGAGTAGTTTAGGATGGACGTGTGTGATTTTTTTTTATTTCGGCACATTCCCATGGAAGATTGTGCAATTCTTTTGGGCAGTTTTGTCCTAACTTCATGCAGCAAACACTATCTCACGGTTACGAACGTAACGTTGTGGAGAATGCTTCCGGTTACTTAAGCGTAGTGGGAAGTTCTTCAGAGCGGTATTGTGCAATAAAAGCGGTATTTGGTTTGTTTTCTTTCGACAGTAGCATTAAAGTTTTTTTTTGCAAGAAAAATAACCGGTACTAAGAGAATTGTCAACGAATTACGTTCATCCGGTGGCATCGAAATGGATGACGCTCAGAACATCCGCCAGTAGATGATTGTCTGCTCCTCATACAAAGCAACTTCCGAAGAATGGTTAAGCATCATTTTCAATTACCCGACAGTACATTCTTGGATTGAAAAAGTTCCGCCTCAGTGGAGTGGTAAGGAAGATGATAATTGATTTGCTCTGTGTCATGTTCTACCAGTGCGGATGCGTGAGGAAATGATCAGTCGGACTATGTGTTGAGCAGAAACATATCTTTTGTACTCTGAGCTAGCAGTAAGACACTGTAATAGTACTGAAGTGAACGTACTTTAGGGCAAAGTTCGATACGAAAGAAGTTCTGTTCACACAAAGGTGTGAACCAAACAGGGTCGGTATTTCGCTTGCTCGATCGTCGGAAGCAAAAAAAGTAGACGAACTTCACCCAAATGAGACAGTGCGACACAAGGTTCTCATCATTTGCCGCACTTAGCTTCAACAATCATCATTAAAGTTTAATTTCAATCGCCCCGTAACGCTAATAACGCGGCGACCGAGGCGACGAAACCGTACGATCGTGCGAGAAACGTTCCATTTTTCGCGCCTGACTATGACATTGGGATGTGCATGGTACAGCGAGTATCATTCAGATATGAGGGGAGATCTTTTTTCCCCTTTTTGCGACACTTACGGGTTGTCCTCGGGGAAGTGATGCAAGATTGCGTAGCAAAGGACCTGATTACGGCGAAGGTGACGAACGTCATTGGCGTGTCATCTGCGGGTTAATCGATCGGAACGAGGACCGGCTAGCTGTGTACCAGCAGCCAGATAAGTAGTAGTATGCCGTTGGAACGGTTATGCTGTAGATAAACATAAATCATCCATCCCATCGTACGCTGATTATTACCATTATCATCTTTTCCTCTGGCACGTTTCGCCTGTGACGCGATCGGTCTATCATCTGTGTTTGATCCACCACCAACCGTCTGGGTGGGAGCGCTCGGCAAATTCCTTTCGGTTTTGCACCGTTCGATCGCTGGTTGGATTCTCATTGCTGTTTGAATAATTATTGGCAGAAATGATGACCCATCCCAGTCGACGTACTATTGCAATTTGAATTGCTAATCATAACGCTTCTGGGAAAGCCCCGCGGAAAAAAAGGAAAATCTATTACGATAGAATACTTTCGAATCCAGGTGGCATTAAAATTCTTGCAAAAATCAATCCAAAGCACCCATTAAGACGTCAGATGATGCTTGGGAGAGGGAAAACAATTTCCCATTCTTGATGTTTCTGCTGTCTGGGCATTTGACGGCTAAACAAACGTTTTTACAAGTGAAGACTTACACTCTTGGAATAACAGGAAAGATTCAAGAGTTGACAAGTAGCGAAGAAAGAAAATTCCTTTCCACCACACTGAAGCAAACTCGAACGTTAAAGAATTTCTCTTTCCACTGTAGAAAGGAAATTGTATTTATCAAGTAAATAAAATTAACTCTGTTTGCTTACTGTAGCACTCAACAAGTGTCAACTGTGTGCCGATGTGTGTGTGGAAAGTTCTTTAAACTCTCATTCACAATTTCCAGAAACCGGCTTCCAGAAGGAAGGAACATCAGCGTACAAGTTGTACTATCAGATGATAGTGTTGCCGACCAGTGCAATTGGCGATGGTGAAAATGGAAGTTAGAACGAATCGTGCCCGGGATCGTTCATCATCTATCCTCCGGCACATTAATTTGCAGGTTTGAGGATGGGTGGTATGTCGATCACCCGATTGGAACCACGATCGGCAAACTCGTCTGCAACGGCAAATCGGTAAACATTTGTTACAACAGACAGATGTACATCAGTTGCAAGCGTGCGCACGAGGATGCGCATCGATGTAATGCCGTGTGGAGCACGTAGAAACTGGTCCTGCTGGACCGGTTCGTTCGGGGTGCGTTCTAGGAATGGTGCATTGATTCGACCTTCGGGAAAACGAACACGGGAACTAACCTTGCTCCAGAGAATGCTGTCAGAACTGATTCCAGATGAAGCCATCTAAGGATCGTTTCATAGGTGTATGTGCGGTCGTGCCGATCAATTCGATTTATGTACATCAATTACTAGCTTATAGTGGGTAATGTACTGATCGTAATCTGATTCATTGAACCAGAAATAGAAAATGATGCACTCGTGGTAAGTATTTTTACACCAAACGCGCTCAAAACGTTT
>KI423910.1:11251-23403 GCA_000473375.1 Anopheles culicifacies | reverse complement strand
GAAGAACATGTACGCATACACTGCAAAAGAAATGCTTTCTTTCTAAACAACTTTGTCAATTAACAACTGTCTCAAAAATCACAAATCCACTCATAATACCCCTGTAGCGCACCAAAGCAAACGAAACGTTACCATTTGTTAGCAGCATTTGGGTTGAATGGCTATAATTAAGCATATTTGGGTGACAAATAATTTCGTCTTTATCCGCACAATCCACGCTGCCCAACTTTCAGCCGACAAGGCGTGTGATAAATCATAGAAAGTTTGCTTCCGCTCTGGAGTGATAGGGTAGGAGACATTTTTGTCTGTCACTAACGATGACCAGACGCTCCACGCCGAGTTTGTGCCTTGAAAAATGGACTTTAATGGTACCGGAGCGAACTTGAACTAGAAGTTTGCTTTTTGTGTGCAACAACATTCATGCTGTCTCTGCGCTGAGACAAGCTGCGACTGGTAGAATAAAGCGTCTATGTTAACCCCTTTTCGATCGGAGGTGGTACAAAAAGACTTCCTCTCGCCTTAGCAGCAGCGGGTGCAAAAATCAATAACAATATTCTAGTTGAGCGTTCAGCACCCATCACCGCCATTGCAGGCGAGCAATTTCGGAATAAGGCCCCGGATAATGATTTGAACCTGGGAACGATGTGTGTGACATAGGCGCATATCCTGGCTTGTTGTTGGTGCTGTGTATCAACTGTAGCAAGGCCCGGCCCCGGGAGTCTGACATTCGCACACAAAGCAAGAAGTCATGGTTACGAGCTCGGGTTGCCGAATCCTGCAGCTTATGAACCTGCCAAACGGAAATTGATTTGGAACGCTCATGGCTGTGACTGTGGTGTTTTTGGCGCCTGCCACAAATAAGGCGTAGAAGCTGTGTGCCTCTTTGATTGGAGATTCAATTGCAAGGGGTATATAACTCCATCACCAGCCCTGTACCAGCCTCAGCCTTCAGCAGCATCGTGCAGTTCTATTTCCAGCCCCAGAAGCGGTGAGGGCGTACGCTGTAGCTTAGTGTAAATATTTACCCATACGGTGGGTTTTTGGGACGGATGGAAAGAATAGCAAAAACAACGGCAAAACTAGACATTTCGAGCAACAATGGCACGTTTTTGGCAGCCGTTTCGGAACGAGCAGCACCGAATGCGCTGAACACCTTTACCGAGAAAATCCTCCCGACCAATTGCTCTTGCATCCTGGATGGATCGGATCAATCGATCGAACTGCGGGGGCTGCGAGATATTCGTGCTACCGTGGAACGGTAGCTTCGGTAAGTTTGATTGGTATTTCAATAAGTGGCAGCCGGCTTTAAGGTGAATTGAGTTTTGATACTCTTTGGCAGGTTAGCTTTACCCGAGGTGGGAAGAAAAAAGTAGCTCCTGTGCAGAATCCTCACCTATTTAGGAAAATTGTACAGCCTTTTTTTTTTGTTCTCGGATTTCTGACGCAATCTGTTCAACGTTTTGTTCTACCCTGACGGCTAATGCACAGGTTTGTTCAACAGGAATACAGAAGGAAGGAAGCTTTCAATTTGTAGTCTAGCCCGGGTAGATAGTTTCCGGTGGGAAAATTAATGCGGTTAGTGAGCAAACCCTTGACAGATTCTTCGTTTCGTCACCCGACCAACAGAACCGGTATCTATTCGTTTCGGGTGATTTTATATTGATTTTCTCCACCTCCACGTACGAAGTTTGAAGTGGTTTGGTACGGCAAAAGGGGGGAGGGGGGGAAGGAAAGTAAAAAATGGCCCACTTCAAAATACTGCTCTCACTCTTACCGAGTGCACGTTTCCAATCAAAATGTGTCACGCTCTTGACTTTTTAGCCTCCGCGTGTTCGCGGTTCGCAGTCACAGGAAAGAACTGTGTGTGTTTTTTTCTTCTTCCTCTTGCTTTGGCACATCCTCGCGTACACGGTGCGCGAGTGCTAAGTGACACAGGAAATTGTAACGCAGAGGGAGCCGAAGTGGAAATGAAATTTCCACCAACTCGTTACCCCATCGAAACCTTGCGCTGTACTTGGAATTGGTTAGTACGGCAAGCGCTTGGTTGGAAAGCTGTTAGCAAGTGGGAAAAAGCGCGAACACTACTAACCGAACCAATCAAACACTTGAAGGGAAAATTCATCTTTTTGCACGTACAGCACGTAGCGTTGGGCGGTGAGGTTGACAGGTAGAGCGGTACGGCGCGGTGGTGGACACACATTGATGACAAATGGAATGTAAACTCCGGGTGTGGAAAGTTTGTAAGCTTACGCCCAGCGCCAGTGGAGTAGGGCAATTGAATAACACTAACGAACAAATCAATCAATGTCTGCCAGGTTCGTGAGCACGTCGTCGTACTCCGTCGTACTGTCTTGGCATTGGTTCGGTTGGTACACGTGTTTCTGACCTCGGGCTTTTTGAAGCTTTTTTGTATGAACTACTTTGAGGAGTTTGTTTTTATGTACAATTAAGGATTGATCAAAATAAGTTTCAGGAATAATTTAGAAATGCGATCTATAATGAGTTCTACACTTTGGCTCGTTTGAATTTATAGAATCAATATGTTTGTTGGAACAACGGTTTTTATAAACGTTTCAAATTTGTTTAGAAATATAAACCCTCCGACACTTGACACTTCTCGAAGCGAATCACACCAGCCGGAACAACCGTTCTCGAAAATTAGAAATTAATTACTAGAGGATGGAAATCTTTCTTCACTCTCTCGCCATCAGAACCAAGCTGCGTTAACATCTGATAAATATTGCAAACACGTTTCCTTTTCAAATCCTGTTTTTTCTGATTTCTTTCAATAACGCCTCGGTTTTTTTCAAGCAATAATTTAAATAACCTATTTTGCATTGTATAACTTACCCGCGAATTATAACTTACCCACGATAGATAGTTACTTTCATTACCGTAATGCAACATTTTGTAAGACAAATTCCACTAGTCAAATATACAAATAAAACTACAAAAATAACTAAAAACCCCATAGAGGTAAGGAATGCAACAAAAAAAATCAAAATAAAGAGTAACATGCCTATCGGATGGTATATTCAAGAACCGTAGCTATTAACATTCGATGAGAGCGGTTCGGTGGCCGAGGACACCGAGGCGCCGGTCTTCGAACGGACAGGACCGAGGTTCGAATCCCATTGGGGCCGTTCCCCCGTACGCAGGACTGACTATCCTGTTGCGGGTACCTTCAAGTCATGGAAGCCAGAAATGGCAAGCCAAGACCTCTCGAGGTTGTAGAGCCAGTGAAGGAAGGAGCTGTTAACATAAACACTGCGTGTTGCATACGTGTGAACGTGTGTATGATGCTGGATGCGCCATCGTTAAAGGATTATTCGGCCGCTTCTGCTCTACTCTTCAACGAATAACGACGTATCTGTGCAAGCCAACTCATTATTATAGTAAAGAAAATAATTTGAAAACCTACGAAGAGCGATTGATGCCAACGATGGTAAATAAATCTGCTGCTTTTAAATGACTAAAGTAAACATTTTCTTGGAAGGTTTTAAGTAATAGTTATGATTTTTAATAAAACGATTTATCCTTTTTCCTTATAAACCTGTGTACATTGCTTTATTCTGATCTCGTCATTCCCTAATATTCTTACTTACTATTAATTACTTTAATTGCTATTAATTACTTAAGTTCATGATGGTTCATTTTGGGACAACTTCGTTCTTTAATACAATTATTTTGTAATTGCTTACTACCGCCAGTTTAATTGTCCGTGTATCCCTCTTTCTTTAATAGACTTTCAAATGGTGGTAATTTTGTTTTGAAATCTGTTGCATAATTGTTTTCTTGTTGGCTCCTTATTTTACGGTCCTTCATCATGTGTTCAATTTTTGCTTTAGCAATTCGATACTTTGCAGTTAGGATGGTCTAGCTTGAGTTAATCCATAACCCTCCTTTTGAACTTACTTGGTAGATAAACTTCTTAAGTGCTTGTTGGTTATTGGTACAACAGATTTATAATATGCATATTTGAGACGTATTTGCTATGATTATCGTATTGTTGATGTATAAATCATTTCCCACCTGATAACAAATCATCTGTGCAAATATGTTTATGAAGTTTCCCAGTTGAGTTTTATTGCAACTTTTAAGGCATAACAGGAAAATATGCGAAATATTTTTATCCTATCAGTTCACGATAGTTTAATTCCTAATCGATGTATGTAGCCCATGTTTATCGACATTTATGTAACAAATATGTAAGCATTAAAAAAATCGTCTGAGTTATTGCTAACTTCGTCCTAATTACTCAGAAGAAAATAAACATTTAAAAAGAAAAGAATTGTGAGTAATGGATATGGCTAATTTCCATTTCAAGAATAACGTGTTAAACCTAGAAGAACACGGTACCGAACAGTACCGAGAATACTGTTGTGGAGAACCTAGAAGTTGAGTTTATTTGTATTGTTTTTATGATGTTCATAATTGTCCTAATGCATCCAATGAAATTCAATATTTTGAACGAGTAATCTTGGATAACTCTAGCGAAATCCCCCTTTATTGTGTTTTTTAACTTTAATTGATAAAATGGCTTTGAATATGTAATACGTTTACAGCATGTTTGAGAGTCCTTAAGTAAATGGTTATTTTCCATTTTTCTAGAAAAACTTAATTTAATTATTTTATAAATAACCAATACAATTTTTTATTTATTGTTTTGTTGATTTGCGGAAGTTTGACAAATTTATTCATAGTTCTCATGAAAAAGGAGGAAAAGAACTCATTTCAACTTTATTTTAACAAAAGAAAACAAACAAAAAAATTTCCCCCCATCTAATACTCTAGAATCTAGAAAATATTTTCTCCCATCCTCATACTAATTGCGACGAGCATGTTCTGTGGGAATTGTTCCAGTAAATTCCCCAGCAAAGCATTTAGCAGACCGTTTTAGCGTGGAGTGCACGCTCACAAAACCGAAATACCTGCAAGCTTACTCCCACCCTTATCCGTCCGCCAGCATCTATTCCCAAACGGGACGAACATCAATTACCGATGTATCGTTTGCGAAGACATGTGCCGAAACATTTCCAGGAAAGATTACTGCTCAGCTGTTCACCTGATTAGCGTTCGACGTATTGCGAATGGGATGGAAAGTGTTTTTCCCACTGAGTGGTTTAATTTAGCAACGGTAATATCGGCAAATGGTTATATACATATTTTCAAGTTCGTTGGATAAGAAGCTTTCTGCTGTACACCAAATCGATCAGGCCACTTATTTGCAGTAAGAGCAAGATCCAGGAAAAGCCTTAAAATGGTACTCGCTGCTGAATGTTGTTCCGGTTGATAAACACGGCTGGATGAAATTAATTATGCAAACAAACGGATGAATAATGGTTTAACATAGCAAAGGCAAATCGTACTGCAGTGCCAGGATGTCACCGGGTGGAGCAAAGTTTTCCGAAGGCGCACATGTACCGGCAACCGCATACGAACATTTTCCCATCGAATGTGCCGGCGCTACTCAAGGCAGATTCGTTATTCATTTATCGATCATCAGTGGCCAAATGTGCGGAATGTGTGTCTTGCCGGTCATTCGTTACCGTAGCAAACGGATAGGTCGTACAAAACAGGGGCCACCAAACTTCCGTCAAACATGCGGAGCACGTTCGAAATAAGGGAAACAGTGGGAGAGAAAGCAAAAAATTAGATCACAAGAAAAGCCTCACATCATCGTGAGTGGGGACAATTTTCATCAGCAATATTTACGTACTTCCTGGAGCATACTTTTTCAGCAGCACATCTCGTTACCGAGTTCGCTCAATGCTGCAGTTGGATAAACTTTCTCTCATCACACAGACACACCTTATCAGTGCATCTTTATCGAACGATCTCGTCCCTGCCATGCTCGGAGCATGATGGTTGCAACATTAACGACACAAAAAACATGTCCTTCAGCTAAAATGGAGGTGTGGCGGGTAAGGATAAAAACCCCCGCCCTTGACCCATCTCTGGGAAGATCTCCAAAAAGGCGTCTGGTCGTTTATTTTTGTAGCATTCTCCAAATAATCGCATCCGTCAGCTTTTAGCCTGTCAAACAGTGGACGGGACAGTGCGATTGGCAAAAAAAGGAGAATTAAAATGACCCACCGTTTTTAATGGAGCTTTGGTTCAGCAAAAAGCGAGTTGAAGCGTGACCACAGTGTGAAAAATGGTTCATTTTAATGCCTACATTTACTGTTTTAACAAACGATTCTTTACTTGCCATGTTTTATGAATGAAAAGGAAAAATAGTAAATTTTTGTATTTTTTAATTATTTGCTTCAATTAAAAAGGCTATTTAAGCTTTAATGCGTGCAAACATAATGAAAAATAAATAGCTTGTTGTATTTATTTATTTTATGCACATTACCCAGAACCGAACTATAAATATTCTGGCTTTTAAATCATGCCATGATGGGGCCGTTGTTCGTGAAAGCTGCTTAATTTCCGAGCCAAATTATTGCTTTTTCAATTGTAGCGTTTCATTGAAATAGTTTAATTTATATTGATTCCAAGTGAAAAATTGCTACTAAAATCAACAAAAGTGCTCCTCCGATAATTCTTTAACAGTAAACAGTAATAGAGGGTATATTTGAATTTTATTAAGTGCATATTGAGTCACTAAAACAAAAGAAATTGAAATTATAATTTCGCATGAAATGCCGATGTTTATTTTTGTGATAATTTTGCACCATTTTGTTCCTCTCATTGTGCGAATGTCTGACGGTTCAGCTACGATTCCCAATCCCACTCCTTTCTCATGTGTCCCGTACGAATATCCCACTCTTGAAAATGCTGCACAAACATAACCTTTCCCGGGAGCCGCCACTGCTGGTGCGCCCGTTTCAGCCACCCCAAACAAATACAGCCTGCCATAAAATGCAGTCTGCAGAAATCTGCTGACGGCTGACGCTGTCGTTATGGCGGCAGCACTGGCCAACCGTACCAGGGGCCAATATAAACCCGGGCACCTACAGTGAAAGGTTAAAACGAACAGCAAATATTAAATCAAATTGTCCGCTCCGATGAAGCAGAATTTTTGGGTTTCCGAGGCCCAGTTAAGGAAAATCATACCGAATGCTGTGTGATGGTGGGTCAACGGTGACGGTTGGGGAGGGGGGAAAGGTGCAGAAAACAGATGTTGACCCCCCTTCCCCGTACTGTTTCGCCGTGTACGAGCGCCTGATATACTGCAGTGCATCGGATCAGGTAAGATATATGGCTGTTTGTTCATGATTTGTTGAATTTTGCCACGGTTCGCTGGCTGGCTGGGCTGGTTGGTTGGTGTGTGCAGCTGGAAATTCGACGTGATTTCGAGATTCGCATCGCTGCCGCGATTTATTAGATTCGTATCGGTTAGAGAAAATTTCAGGTATGGCTTTTAGGTATAAGCAAATACAGGAATAGCAACAAAAAAAAAAAAACACATCGCTTGCTTGCTATTTATCTGTATGTATGCACGCGGGATTGGACTGCCGGATGCACCGGCACATCCGGCTGGCCATTAAAGTGTCCCTTCTGTTGATTTTCACACGCGCGATTTCATCAAATATGTGCTTGTGTGCGACTGGTTCCTAAGCCGGTGTGGTAGGCCCTTTGCTGGCACTGTTAAATGATGCACCGGCATGCGACAGTGGCCGGCGGTGGAGTGAGTGTTTCCATTTCGATAACTCAATTAGTGCAGTGACTGCAGTTTTGAACCAGTCCATTCACACCAGCGGGCAGTGGAATGTTTGATTTAAATCGCACCGTGGTGAGTGGCATCCGTGCTACGCGTTCTGGCCGCCATTATTCACACCACCATCATTGATGCTTTCAAACGCTTTTCTTCTCTCCAACCGTGGAAAGGATTACTTGTCCCACGAATAGAATGTATGATTCGTTTTCATGTGAGCATAAAAAACCCCCACTATTGCCGTAATTTAAATTAGATCGCTTTAAAGCAATATCATCCCGTCGTGTGAGTTACTTTCTCGCACAAAAGACGTCTCCCTCACGGCTCAGCGTGTTCGAATAGCGTTTACAGTGTAAAGCTTTTCCCTTTTCTTTTTTTGGCTATCTAATTAGCCGTGTTTCATCACAGCATCGTCCCGGGGATGATGAGATCGTAAGCTTGTCTGTTTCCCGGCATTCATTCCCTCCTCCCGCGGGCACGAACGGCGAGCGTTTAATCTTTAGCCCAACCGTTTGGTTCACCGTGCAGCGTTAGGGTGAATTTCGTTAATCCTAGCGCCTTGGCGCGCGTGTTTCACGTTTTGCCACCTACCTGGATCGTCGTCATCCTCGGCCCAGTCGATCTGTGCACGGGCGAGATTAGCCAGCATTACCAGCATGACTACCACCAGTGCGCCATTTGCTGCTGCTGTTGCTCCTGTTGGTCTCATCGTGAGCGAAAGAAATGAACTGGGACGCACACAGACACAAAAAGACGGTGGAAACTCGGTACGGGAAGGATGCCCGGTTTAGCTCGGCTGTACGCGTGTTGGGAAGATTTGCACCGATGTTTTCTCGCGCACTCGCGTTTTTTTTTTGTTACGACTTGCAACACGGGAATGAATGGGTAGCCGGGTAGAGCTACCTCAGCTGATTATTTAAAACTCACAACGAATCAACCGGAGATAATCACGTTTCAACATCATTTCCCACTCGTTAAGCGCTCGTGCACGCACAGTGGCACACACACATTTATAATATATGGAGACACCCACACATACAGACACATACACACGCGCTTACTCTCACACACACATTTTTGCGAACGAAAAATACTTTAGGAAGCGATCCCACGTACCACCTGCACGGACATTCCGACCCACACGCAACACGCTACACTTGTAAATACACTTGCCCACACTGTAATGATGCTTAGACCGACACTTCACTGTGATTACCGTTCACCTAGAACATCGAGCACAGTTTCCCGTTTAGCTTTGTTTTACTGTTCACGCCATTTTGATTTCGACTAAAATTTGTTTTGTTCTTTTTGCTTTCTTTTCAGTTCACTCACTATTGCACTTCGTTGTTGATTTATATGAGCATCCTTTGAGGGATTGTAACATGAGGGTTGTACCTGTATGTAAAAGTAAATGTAAATAATTATGCAGGTTTTATTAATTATCTTGATTTGCTCCTTGATAGCATATGAACGCTGCCATACCATTTTGACTCTGTTTTGTTAAAAGATTTAAAAGATCCCTTATGTTTTAAAATCTTTGTATTGTGCGTCAGTACGTCCCGCCAGTGGCGGATCAAAGTCGTAGGGGGCCCCGAGCAAATTTGATTATTTGCTTTTTATTAGGCCCCCTTCAACCAGCGAGGCCCCTCTTCAACCGGTGAGGCCGCTCCCTCCGCACCTAGGTAGATCCGCCACTGCGTCCCGCAATGGAATTCAACCAAAAAAATACAAGAATTAATAGTTTAGAGACTGTTCGGAAAACTGTTCTGCAGATTTAGAACCAAACTACTTTTTCCAAAGAAGGTAAATCTATCCTAGTGGATGCTTATTACATGGATTAGAATCTTTACAGCACAGAAAACTGAAGGGTGTTTATTCCTTCATAAAACAATAATTGGAATCTTGCCTCGTCTATTCTAAACTCCCTAAATATATAAGCTCTAGATAGAACTTTAAGAGCTAGGCACCTACTGCCCACAGATTTCAGACACACTACTCCGTTACGGAAATTGGTGGAATCATATAACGCGCTGGGTTTTTGACGATAAGCCAACTTAGAAATATTTTCAGACAGTTATTTTGACGATTTCACAGTGTTCCTTTGTGGTTTATTTATTCTTTATGATTATGAATTTATGTTTGCTTGCAAAGTGATATTTTGTTCACATTTATGTTTTTATACTTGTAAACTAAACGTTAATAAAACATACAAAAACTCAGTTAATAACTTTAAAAACTTTTCTGTAATTTAAACACATTTTGCAGACAACTAAATCATTTCAGATTACCGTTCCGACTGCATGGTTCAGTAATCCTCAATATGTTAATGTTGACAGTTTATACTGTCAAGGTGTTTTGAGCTTACTGTTGCAACAAGAGCACTCCTAGCAAAAGGGAACTTCTCCGAACTCGAGCAACTTTTGGGAAATAAGTTTTTCCAACCGAATAAATAGCATGCAGGAAGAATGCACTGAATGTGCGTCGGGCAGGTCCACCCGATGCGATCTGTATATTGATGAGTGAATGAAAACGGTAGGATTAGTACCGTCGCTCGTAATCGTACCATGTGACACTGGAGTTGTCTCCGGCTGTCATCGTTGTCCGTTAGCTGCAGCAAAAGGAATGTTCGTTACAGACGCCCACAGAGTGTCCAATAGACGAAGGGAAGAGAAAGCTCACAGGACAAAATACCCAACATCCCGAAAGTCCCCAGCGTAAGCAAGTGGGTGTGTGTGTGTGTGTGTGTGTGTGTGTGTGTGTGTGTGTGTGTGTGTGTGTGTGTGTGTGTGAAGCTTCCTTCCAGTAAATCCCAAAAACCCAGTGAGTCGGAAGGTATTTTCGCCCGGTTATGTTATTGTTTCGTCAGCACATATGCTAACCCGGAACATCCGTGCTGCTGGAACAAAAGAGGGAACTTCTAGATGGATTCTGGAATGTGTGTGAGATATTTCTGTACTTTGGCATTTTTTTTTGTGTGTGTGTGTCGCTTATAAACCTCAGCTAGCACATCCTTTCCTTTTGGCCGCTAGTGATATGGGATTTTCATCTCATGTGTGCTCCCGAATAAATCCCTCCTAACGAAGGCAGACAAGCGGGATGGAAGTTTGTGTTTTGATGAAACAGGATTAGCGTAGTGATTGGGGCTTGCGTAGCCTCAAACTGTGGTAAAAGATTCAAAGCGCCATGTAAAGCCGAGCTGGTGGTGGAAAATGTACTTCCTCCACACTGGGCGTGATTGGGTGCGATGGTGCAAGCTGCTCGGTTAAAACTACTATGCAAGCGCACAGCAAGTAGAACAAAGATGTTTCATAGCGTGTAACACACAACGGGCGGATGTATTGAATCGCACATGTACCCAACAATAAACAGCATTGTGCGAACATCTGCTTAACACAACGAGCTTAGCTACAATGGCGTTATCATGCTATTTTGCCACTGAACATTTCTTGAGATATATATATATACCCAGCAGCGTACAAATCCAATCCGATTATACGTGAGCTAAACCGTTTTCGGCTCTAAACATTATTAAACTCCCACCATTCCATCTTGGCTGTCTCTTAAATTAAGCAGCAGCAAACGATCATAAAAACAACTTCTTGTTTTTTTTTATCCTTCTGTCAAGAACTTTCTCTTAGCACTTGTCTGTGTGTGTTTTTTGTTTGGGCTGAGAATTTTGCCGAAAAAAAAACCCTTACGGAATTAACTCAATCCAAGCCACTTGTTCTCTTCCTTAAGTCGAGTTCATTTAGGACGATGATGTTTTTTTTTTGCTGTGGTGCAGATGAGTTTCCACAACACAAAAAAGTTTTATAAAGAAATGGATAAGATGGCAAGGTTGTGTTTTTTTCTCTGACGCAAACATAAAACTGCCTGCACTGAGTGTGATTAAATTTTTCATCACGAGCGTTAAGCGAGCAACAGCAAAAAAAAAAAAAAGGAAAACTCCTCCAAGTACGCCCAATAGTGGAAATAATATTGAAACAAATGGCGTACGAATTCGGGGCAGAAGTAAAAAAAAAAAACAGTGTGAAATTAAGGTTTCGTAGCAGTTTGAATTCCGATTTTCGGACAATTCTCACGAGGGTAATTTGTTCGATGATTTGTTGCATTGATCGTTTTGTTTCGTGGCTACGAGAAATGATGCGATACCATTTCTTTAGCAGAAAGCTGCCGAGCAAGGAGTAAAACCAAATCCTATCGTTCCCTTACGGATAGATTTTCTTCTCAACGATTAAAAATTTGCTACTAGCAGAACAAAGCACACCCGATGTAATGACGCTCGTAGCCAGCATGCTGCAGCATAAGCCAATGTACCAGGGCACAGATTACAGATGTCGGAAAGCATACCTGCAGAAAGTAATTAGTGCACCGTACGCCCCTTTTCCGCACACGGGCACAAAGCGGATGTTGAAATACTACTTATCTTCATGATAGCTTTATGGGATGATGATGTTACATATTGAAAGATTTCCTTGGGCTACTTTTT
>AXCM01005083.1:0-18730 GCA_000473375.1 Anopheles culicifacies | reverse complement strand
CCACCAAAAAACTACCCGTGGTCTGTAGTTGAATGATTGGGAGGGAGCCTCCATCCGTGAGCCAGTTTGCGTTATAATCGCAGGCTCTACAACACCCATATCGCACTACTGCTGCTGCTGCTGCGTGTGTGCGTTTGTGGTACTTTCAGCAGTTATTTCACAAGCTTTTGCTGCGTTCGCTACCGCATCAATGCAGCATGTTGCGCACTTTCAAAGAACATTATCATTCCCGGATTGGACGATGATGATGGCCACGGTTGTGCGACGCGTGTGTACCGTATGGTGCTACGTTTTTTTTTTATATGCACTGTTTAACTAGCCGTACCCGGCCATTCCTGTCCCGTGGCTTCGGCCTTTTTATTGTCATCATTGCATATCGGCATGTGCCAACCGTTGCTGTGCACCGTTGGCTGGTTGTGCAAAGGTACGCTGCACCAGAACCACCCGGGTGCACTCTTTGAATGACCTGCCAGTAGCAGAAGTACGCGCCCGGTTTCGTAAATACGCGAACTTCGTCCACGCTTAATAGAGAAATTCTTCACTTGTTCCACTCAGCGACACGCTGTCACATGCTTCGTGGAAATGGCGGGTGTGCATTCCTCTTGCCGGGTTGGGTTTTTGTTCAGGGGGGATAGGGAGTCGTTTACCGGGATATTGCATTCGCTCATGATCATGTGAAGTTTAGAAACGCGATGGTGCACTTCATTGCACTCGAGCATTTTGAGTACCGCATGGCGTTCAAACATTAAAGTGAATCCTCTATAACCTTGGAGTTTTTTTTTTCGGAGGAAGACATAATATGGTCCATTCTTATAACACGTCTGATTTTCGGTGGACATTTATTGTTGAATATTTTAATGCTCTATGTTAAGAAGGACTTTATTTCAACTAGAAAACCGGTTTCTTCCCCATGAAATCACCAATTGAAAATTCTTCAAGAAATCCTTTTGAATGTCTCTCTTCTAATCCTCATCGCGATGATAGACGCTCTGGTAATTTGTGCACTCATCGCAACAAGCTTAGACGATATGTTGGGTGTTCTGCGACGAGCGATCATTATGTGCTATTTTGCCTACCTTATGCATCAGTACCGCAGCACATCATCATCCTCCTCGCGGTGCCCATGAATTCATTTCAAACGGATTATGGAAACATTTGCCATAGTTTGTAACGGTAACATGGGAAGTGAGGGACAGAAAAACTCGTTAGAGGGAAAAAGCTAACGAGCGTTTTCGGTCCGATGTTGGGATGGCCCCAAGAACATTTTGGCTTATTTTGAGCCATTGAAACTTCGCGCGAGATCAGCGCATCCTGCGGGGGCCGGATGTAGCTGTACCGAATCAGGGCCGGTCGCGTGGGTTGGGTGTTAGCGCGTCCGCATAACAACACGCACTTATCTGTGCTTTCCGCATTCCGGTTTCCGGCTGGCAGGCGATTCGAATCCTTTAGCTAACCGGCCACGCGAATTAAAAAAAAAAAACCTCATCCCGGAGGATGCAGAACGTCTGATGGACAGCTTGTGGTGGGACTCGTTGGGAGTCGTCATTTTTTTCTCTCTCCCTTTTTTTATTATTTTGAGCACCTAGTTCCAGTTTCCTGAGTGCTGCGGAGAGAATTCATGTATTTTTTTTTTTTGTGTAGTTGTGTTTGAGAATGAAATGATTGCGGTCCTAGGTTTGTGCAGTTATACAAGGCCAGGGGGTTGGGGTTTTTTTCGGGTAGAGAACTATGGCTGGAAAGGAAAATTGGAGTGTTCGCGCTCCGTTTAGCGTAGTTCCGGTTGGCAGCCAGCGTGTGCGGCACAAATGCGCGTCCCGGTTTGTTGAAATGGCTGCGGGAGAAAATAAAAAAAACACAAAAATATGGGCAAACGGCTTCATCTCCAGTAACGGTAGAGCGGAAAGGCCACCACACATCGCCTGCTTTGACGTGCCATTTTGTACATTTGTTGCGAGCCGCCTCGGAAAAAAGCAGCTACTCCCATCAGCGAGGGCGTATGTGTGTGGAAATTCAGTACCGGTACACAGATAAAAATGTACATACATAATGAAAAACGCAAAAGAGATGTTTCGGTTTGGCGGGGGCCTGAAAGGAATGCCTTCCCGGTAGCTTGTAGCGGGGCAAAATGGATATTTTTTTTTGTTCCTTTGAACAAAAAAAAAACCCATCCCGTTTGGAATCATATTATTTGATGTTTCATCAAAGGGTTGTCGGTGGTTCTAAACGGCAAAAAAAGCTAATGATAACTCTTGAAGTAAAAATATACGAGTTAATTATGAGAAGAGAAAACGTTGAACGCAACGCTCAACGAAACAATACACTCATCGTTAGCCTTTAGCCAATTATCAATATTGAGAGTTGATTGAATTTAGTTGTGCTTCAAGTTATTACCATCGAATCGTGTATGATCAAACCCATAAAGCTTGTTTGCTTGCATTTGCTGCATTAATGCAAAACCTTACATAGCCCCTTATTTGCTAGCAAGCAGTTCGAACCAATCTCTTTACTGCTCCGGCCGGCATCGTTGTACCGTGGGATGAAATTTTAATAAATTTAATTCAATTGCAACAAACACGCCACCGAAGCTCGGCGGGAAAATAGACGAAAGGCCAACGGTTGGAGCCTCGAAATTACGTACCAGGTTAGCCTTTTGTTAGGGGAAAAGATTGAATTGAAATTTATTCATTTATGCCACCATCATGGAGATGTGCGCGAGCGCGCTTACCTTAGCCGCGGGACGGGCCAGTGTATCTGTCCTGGCCGGCATCTTGTTGCGCTACCTAAAGCCTTTCGCAAGCGTGTAACATATGTGGCCCGGGTATATGCGAGCCATACTTACTTACAACTCGTCTCGTTGTTTTGACATCGTACAGCCATAGCAGTAGCGGCGAAATCAGTTCAATAGAAAGTGCCACAAAAGACGGCACCGAGTGTGTGTATGTGTGTGTGTGTGCTGGGTCGTCCTCACCGGTCGCTATTTCTTGTGGCATTACGCTTCTATTGTTATTACGGCAAAATTTTGCCAACCATCGACGAGTAATATTGATTTTATCCAGCCAGTTGCTTGCCATTCTTCCCGGGCCCAGGACCACGCAGGCACCATCCTCCTGCACCATCGACAAATACATCCGGGGCCAACATTTGGTTTCCACCACACACCACGCAGCGATGGTTTCGGATGTAGTTTTGTTGTCTGCTTTTCTTCGGTCAGCTCGAAATAGATGCAAGGCGGAAGGCAAGCTGTATGCTCCGAAAGGGAAGATACTCGTATACAGCGCCGTGGAATTCTCTATCCACCACGGGGAGGGCGAAGGCGTCAGGGATAAAAGTATTAGATAGCTTACCGCCATCCCGAAATGTTTGAAAGAAGAAAACCCAAGCACACACAACGTTGCTGCGTCTCCGATTTTATTCCCACTCGTACCGTTCCCGGCGGTTCCATTGCTGGCACACGCCGTTCGGTCGAGCGTGCGAAAGCAAAGTCAATTACAGATGGAAAATAGTCCTCGCCGCTCTTACCCACCCGTCAGACCGTCGATTGCATCGGTTTTGGTTCCGCTTTTCGAGGCATGAAACATGTCGAAGCCAAGGAATGGGGAGGGGAAACATCCACACACAACCACCAAGATTGGATTCTTGCCTAGTGACTCGATGGTACTAGATTTCTTCCCGTAGCACCGAAAGAAGCAGTCTAAGGGCTAAGCAGTACTTGTTGTTGTGGTAGCATCGGCGGTGATTTGAACCGAGCTGGGAAAGAAATCTAGAGCGTAGTGGCAGTAAATTTATATTGCATGCTGTTGCTTTCGTGTGGGGGGTGAATCGACCGACAAGAAAAGTGTGCTATTTGTTCAGCGTTGAATGTGATTGAATTTTTGCATATGTCGATCCATTATGTCGTCATTTCGAATGATATTGTATGTTTGTCTTTTCTTGGAGGAAGAGGAAAATAAGAAAACAAATCTCATTACACAAACACAAATTGTTATTATATCATGCATTTGCCTCATACGTATAAGATACTCCAAAAGAGCTTCAATTTTTTATTCCAAAACCAATTCTCCATGCAGAAATGCATTAAAACGTGTAGCTACTCGAAAAGAAAATTTGCTACCTTTTCCAAACCGTTTTATTTTGCTGGGCGGGTTTTTAATTCCATGAAACTGTTCTCCTTTTCCAAGAGCTCACATCAACTCACTCCCTCACACACACACATGCACGGTATGGGGAAGTTTTTGGCAAGTTACGCCCCGAAGCTGTAAACTCAAAAATCCTACCTTAACATCATTAAATTAAAAGTTGTTCAAAATGTATGAGACGATCATAAATAACGAATGATTAAATTAGCAAATCTCTGGCGCATAACGATCCGAGCACCATGGTCGGCCTGACTTTCCACTGCCCCGGCCCGCCCGGGTACGGGGTGACTGGCACAGCTCTACCGAGCGGCGTAATTTTTGTTGTACGTGAAGCATGTGGAATGATGTTTCTGCATGCCAGCCGAATTACCGAGTTACCGGGTTACATACCCGGTATCACACCCTCCTTGCCGGTTTTCCATACACACTTGAAGCGAGCGGGCTTTGCTCGTTAGGGGTTTCATCCTCGATGAACGATGAACGGTAGGGGGAAGGCAGGACGGAAGGTGGAAGCGATGACACCATACTTGTTAAGATTTTTGCCTCGCCCGCTTCCATGGAATGTGTACAAACCATTCACGAGCACGTATGTGTATCTTTTAATAAGGACGAACGAAGGCACGGGAAATTAAAAGTGCTGACTGTGAGCGAGACACACACACAACTTTCAATTTTTGTTGACATCTTTCGCTTGCGTGTTTGATTTCCTCTCCTCATAAGTTGCCAGTCGAGAGTGAAACATTCATGCTAAACCCTTATTACATGTTTGCAGATTAACACCGACTACCGAAGGATGTCGGTACAGCGTTTCTGTTGAATTAATATCTCATCGGAAGCGCTTTAAAAAAAAATATTTTAAATTATTTTTTTCCTTTTTTTTGAAACGAAATACAACAATTGATAGGATTGATACACGGCAAAAAATGCACTATAAAACTTCAAACTTCAGTTCACCTATCGGCGCGGCTGGATGGTAAAGTTTTGCCTTTGCGCACAACAACCCATCATCGTTAACCTTTCGATGGTGGGACCCGAGCGGTAGACGGTAATGATGCACGCCCGACGTGCGACAAACCAGGCGCGACTTCCAGCGCGTTTTGGTCCCGATATTGTGGAAAAGTAATTAAAAATTGTTAATGAAAGTATGAAATTTTGATGAAGCTGTTTTCTTCACCCTTGCTCATTATTATTGGCCCAGGCCCCGTGCTGGTACCCGGTGGTGAGGAGTGTGTTCAAGGGTGTGCAGGCACTTTACCGAACTAAGGAGGATGAGAAAACACGGGGTGCAGGTTGCTTAATGTTTTTTTAACAACAAACCAACCAAGAAAAGAAGATATCCTACCATCCCTGGCCATTGGGGTTTCTTATCAATGTGGCAAGATTTAAGGGATAAAACTGAGCGATTAATAGGGAGACGAGTTGTGGGCTATATTGCACCGTGTGCTGCGCTCGTAAGACTGGACACAATTATCTGACCCAGCACGCAACACGCCACGGCACGGCCTGTAACCTCCCTCGGTAAGTATGTGGTTAATTTCACTACCACGCTGTAAAACCGAGGATAAAATCCGTGCCAAGCTGCTTACATGCATCTAACATGAACCTGTGTGTGTTTTTTTTGTGTTTGTCTGTCCGCAATTTCAGCCTCAAGCAAATCGCAAACCATCTCTCACTCTCCCATTCACGCACACACACACACTTTGTACACGGCTTGGTAGTCAATTTAGAAACATTCTTCCCCAGTGACAGATTGTGGTTGTGCACACATGCTGTTGACAAGATGGAAACATTCTGCCCATATGTTCTAAACCTCACCATTCACCCTTTTGTGTCGTGTCCTGTCCCAGCACCCCTTGTTGTTACTTGACCACACCACACCCAAAAGAATAATAACCACTCCGAACAAAAAACAAAAACCCGGGGTGACCCACGATTTGTTGCGATCTAAAGTGCGAGCAATATGTGTTTCTGCATAATTGATAACATGCGACCATGTTGCTTTAGAAGTGGCTTTTCCCTTTTATGTTTTAATGTTATCTTCTTTTTTTGTTTTGTTGCTGTGTGCTTCAAGTGGACATTTGGAATGTGTACGCTGGCACTCAAACATACGCAAACGTTAATCAAGTACGGGGGTCCCTCTCCCGTTAAGGGACCACGGGACCATTTCGCCGAGAAATGGCATCGTCGTAAAAAAAGGTTAATTTTAATTATCATAAAACCGAATATGAAACAACACCCGTAACAGCAACACGGTTGCTGGTTGATTCCTATTGCGGCGAAACGGGCCCAATTTCACGAACGCACCTTGACGATGGAGCGTTTCGTTCGCCAATTGAACGATCGGTGGTGTTCGTGGTGCAGAAGCAGAAGTTTTCGGTACCACTAACTACCACGCAGTATTACCCCGCACTAGAGCGCAATTCAAGTCATTCGCCGTTTAATGGTTAGTAATCATTTCGCTCGAAAAACAGAAGTCAACGCACCGCCTGCCACTGGCTGCCACTGGCTGCGGACTATAAAATGAAACACTTTCACCGTCCAAAAATCATAGCCCCGGTGCAGCATCCAGTGCTGCCAGAGGTTTGGCTCATTTTATGGGCTCTGTTTCTGATTGCTCAGGCGTGTACTTCATCATCGGCAGAACTTTCGTGCAGACGCAGCGTAAGAGGCCACCATTCATTGCGCTTGTGAGCATAAATCCAACCGCCATACAATGTTGGCGCACGGTTTGGCGCCACGGAAAAAAGGGGTCTGCTGCAGGCAATGGGCAGGGGTGCAGGCAATGCAAGAAAGCTCATTTTTGAATTTTTAATGCTCCACCATCCTCTCTAGGAGATAATCTTAGAAATGTCCCGCCCGTCAACGTCGTAACGTCGGTGCCGTTTGATGAGCTATCATCGCTTGATGCGCTGCGGTTTAATTGATGATCGTCGGTTACTGCCGGTTACTGTAGGTCAGAGACTGGTGGAATTAGCAGCGGTATAATAGCTTACTTGACGACTTTGTGGAAGATGTCGTCAGATCGAAAGTTGGACACTCTGGGGATGATTTAACTGTAAGGAACTGTAACACCCAGAACGCTGAAGTCTCATGCACACTATTCATGGTTGCTTCCCCAACTGATATCTTCCACCGAATTCTATGTTATGGATTAGGTTTCAAACTAAAAGTTTTGCTTCATTTAACGAAGAGAGTGAAAAATGACACATTAAGACATTTATAAACACATGGAGTGAGTACACCAAAGAGAGCTTTTAATAGTGCTGATTCTAAGGTTTGTAAACCTTAATGCTACTTCTAAAGCAAATCGTTTCAAAACCAAAGTTTCGATTGCTATATCTCAGCAAACAGCACCACTCTTCCAATGGCCTTCCTCTAAGGACAAAGGAAACAACAACATGCAAAGAATCTACCATTTGGTGCTTGTTTGTCCGTCGAGTTTAATGGCAGATAACAAGCTTTACGGTTTAAGCAACCAATATCCAGCAGGAAAGCAAGCAAGCAAGCACCAACCAACAAAATCTGCCATCCAAAACATCAACGCTCGCAAGATCTTGTTCTATAGCTTCGTTTGCTGGGTTGGATGGAAGGCGAAGAAAATAAAAGTTGTAATTAAAAGCAGTGGCTGTGTCTGTTTCTAAAGCGTTCGTCTGTTCATAAAAGTGATGCGACTAAGTGAGTGCTGCCCTTCCGTCTGGGTGGCAGCATCCGGGCCTCCTTCCGAATCCCAGCCCGAGAACGAAATTAAACATAAAATATGTTAATTTCACATGCGATTCTGATGTTGTTTCCATGTTTACTGTCGTTCCGTTGTGTCGTTTGAGCGAGCGGTGAGCCGTGTGGATGTGGAAACTGTGAATCTTGCAAGCCGAGGAGCGAAAAAAGCAGTGTGTAAATATAAATTTAAACAGTTCTTTTTTGCTGTTTGAAGAGAATGAGAACCAGCAGCATTAGTCAGATTGTATTCCACTTCTTCAAGATATGCGGCGTTAGTCTCGCTGTGTGTCTTCTGTTGGTATAAGCATGCAATAAAAATTACTTTTAACGCAGCTCGTCTTATTGTTGTTTACTTTCATTTAAAGTACATTAGTTATTATTACAAGCAGTAGCATAATCTTGTGGCATATGGAGACTTAACCACACATTACGCCTATTACATTGGGCGTGTTTTGTTGGAAGATAAACAATAATTTTGGCCATGGCAATATCTCTTCAACCTTACTAACCCCTAACGAGCGACATGTTTAAAATGGAGTAACCTAATTTGAATACTCCTTTAAAGGTACATCATTGTCTTGTAGTGTGTTTGAGTTACTTCCGAAAAACTCAACCTTTCCCCTTGTGTTGCAATTGACAGGCTTTTTCGCAATTGTCAACCGGCGCAAAAAGGGTTATTTTTTGCAGACAATCCAAACCCGGAATCCTCACCAGAATTCGGTGCCACGGGGACCGTTACCGACAAATTAACTTTCACCTGTGCTACTGCATCCGTCAGAAAGTCTGAAAGGTACCGTAACACACTACACAATACACACAATCCGCACTCGTAAGCCTTTCTTCCTGCTACTGCCGCTTGTTTAAGCATTCATAGCATCAGCGGAGACCCTCCAGAGACGCTTCTTCTTTTGTACCACAGACGCCACGCCATTCTGACAATAGTTTGAAATCTCGTTACTCCGTCGCCCAACTCCAACTAGTGATGCGTGCGTGCGTGTGTGGAACGCAGGCCAGAAGTAACTCCCTTGGTTTTACCTTTCATTTCATTTCGCATCCAAACATTCGCCCACCTCATTGGATGTACTATCGTGGGAGCGGTGAGTCGCGTGCCCGGGGACGTTATTTGCTCGAAATTTGACACTTACAGTTGCGTCCAACCGCCCGTGCTACCGAAATTCGTCACCGAAAGTGCTGTTCCTTCCCACCCCCCGGTAACGGAAAACTCAGCCGTCAGAAAGGAGGACATTCGACTGAAATGTCTAAGGCTCCCCAAGGGCCCCGGGGTGGTGGGCTTCACTGCTTCAAGACAGACTCTTGAAGGTTGGCTCTCCGTACGCGAGACACTCAACCAGTCAGTTAGTTTTTGGACCAGTCACTTAACTCGCCGTCCTGTAAGGGCCTCGTTACTATCGTGCCGGTTGGGCTCCGAGCCTGGGAAATACCAGCCGGGTTTTATGGAACCAGTTATTGTAGATACTTTATCAAAATGAAGTCTACCTAGCGTGTTGGTGGTTGGGCATATGGGGAGATGCCTACCTTGAATCTGTCGCGACACTTCGCGATGGTTTTTTGGGAGCGAAGGAAAGGTCCAGCTGGCAGAAGGAAAAGGAATCCTACCCATACCTTCCACAAATCATGCCTAAAGCTCACCTTTGGAGCTCCCGCTGCTGGGATGTGTGCGACGTGTGGCAGTAAATGGCGCGCAAAAGAACGATTCCATTTCGTCGTACTCCCGTAGGTCCCGGTGGAATTGCTTCTGCACTCGGAGATGTCGACGCATACGGTTCTGCCGCACACGGTTTGTGCCAATCTTTCATAGAGTGTTTTCCCGGACGGAGGAGGGATGGGAACAAATCTTCACCGTAGCACAAAACCACCGCCCATCAAGTAGCGAGTAGAAGGTCGTTGCGTCTGAGATATGGTACACGGCACCGAACTTGAGGTCGGTGAGCGTAAAATCGTAACCATTCTCTACACATTCCAGCACACAATCGCATATCCCTTTTTTGCGCCACACAGACACACATAGGTGGTTTAATTTGATAAACGACTTGACATTTCATCTTCCCGCATACATGCAGGCAGCAGCTATTACTTGCTGTCAGGGTTTTTCCGAGCAACAGCAGTGCCACGGTGCAAGTACGAACCATTGCTTTATTATTGCTACGCTTTAGGTAGCCTAAAAGTAGGAGCTCACGATGGAATACAGGCAAGAGTCGTACAAAATGGTAAGAATGATTTCATCGAAATTAGAGTCACTTTCGTGGAATCGTTCTGCGCCTTGCCGTTTGGATGTGAGTGCAACAGAAGCAGTTAGTGGGATCATAAATAGCTGTCATAACGATATTATTTATTTCGCTATGAAGGAAGAGAAGAGGCAAAAATTTCTATCTTCAATGCACAAATGTGAGCTAATTAATTGGGATTGATTTATTTAATTTTAAATGTTAGAATATCCTGTCCGGGGTCTGTTTTCAAATATAATTCTCAATTATTTCGAAATTATGTTGTTTTTTTTTGGATGACTTTATGGTTCAAAATTAACTTTGAACAGCCACAGAATTATCGTTTATAGTGCTGATTTTGGGCGGTGAATAGCTCAAGCACCATAATAATGAGCGATATAAATTATAGGAGCTTTTCGCGCGGTATACGCGTTGTCAAACCAGCGCGAACCAATCCTTCTGGCTGTTGTTTAACTTTGCACCCATTAGCCACATGCAACTGCCAATAAAAGCATATGCGTTTTCGAAATCTAGTGTAACATAAACACACACACACACAACAATGGCTTTGAAAAGGCCACTGTCATGGTTGCGATGATACGCTCTGACCTCAATCATGACGGACGGGCGATGGGCCCCGCGCAAAAGCGACACTTCAGTTTATGCCATACGCCCGTAACGGGCGTGCATTGCTTCATAAAATCCGGCGAAACACTTGCCAGTGTGGGGCGATAAATCATACGAGCATAAATAAAGACCACCTCTCCAAACAGACAATCGCAGTGCTGTTGAATACGCAGCTTTCTGCGCTTGAATTATGTATGAATAACTCTTCCTAACAACGGGCCCAAGTGTGCGATGGGCGAAGAAAACACTGCGTACGGGTGTTGCATGGGTCTGTGTCAAGTGGGCACACAATTAGATCGATTTGAAGTGGTCCGCTCATTCGCTAAAGCGAATGATTATGCACCGTTCTGGTGAGTGAAATAATGTTCGCCTTTTTGTAAGCGCCTTTTTTTATTGTTTAGATTAAGTGCTCTGCTGTCGTTGTGAGTAGTGTTCCAATGAAAATCATTTAAATTTTATTTTTAGAGAAACAATATCCACTTGAAAATGGATTTAGCACCATAAACCAAACACACCTGGTACGATTCGTTTGGGTTTCGCTAAGTGCGTCCACCGGATGGGACAAAGCTGTACCAAGAAATCAGATCCTAGATTATAACTTGTCTAATGATGCCGATACGCAAATCAGCTTCGTGGAAATGCAATCCATTCTGTCAATAAGAATTCCGAACTCGTTTCTAGAATGCCTTTCCGTCCTTTGGGGTGCTTTTACTCAACCCCTCCACCCCAACAGCCACCCATTCTGCCGTACAAATACACATGCGTACTTTTACGCTTTATCTACTTATCTGTGGGTTGGAAGAAGTAAACCAAATGGGAGTCGTATCCACCCTTCCTAAGTGGGCACAGGAATGGACAGCTGGGCTACATTTACAACGATCTAAATAGGTCGTAAAAGAAATGTGATTTATGAGGGTTTGCCCGAAGCGAGCGAGTCCCCGTGCCCGCGCACGCTTACCCACAGGTACGTCCCGGTTCGGTTTCGTATAGCTTCCGCCTTTCGTCAATAGCATTCGTATCGGAACTGGGCCGAGAAGTAGTCCACCTTTGGTAAGTGTGAAAGGTCACCGTAACGTACCTTTTTTTTATTGTAACGTGGGCGTCCCCCCCTGTGGACTGAGGGTTTGCTAATGGAGACGAGGATCACGCGGATAAGAAGCACAATTTAGAAATGCCAATCCTTTGACCTCCCATACAAGCAGGGACAGGTATCGGAGCGGGATCCACATCCTACACAATTGACACCGTTGGTTTGCGCTGACTGGTTTGTGTGTGTGTTTGTGAGAGAGAAAAGGAAGAAAAAGGTTTACGATTACAAATGATACCCCATCGAGGGAGCCGTTTTTCCAATATTTAGCCGTTTCTTGGCCATTGCTGATCGAATGCCCAAGAATATTTTAATGTTGCACGAATGAAAGACGACCATCTTGTGATACCCGCACACACACGCTCACACGCACACCCGGCTCCCGGTGTCCTTCGGTCGTTCGACGAGGACGGACGGGTCAAAACGAACATAAGTCACCGGTACGCACCGGGCCTTGAGCTTTAGGGTTGGAGTAGTTTAAGTCTCGCACGATTTCAGTTGACCTCACGTCAATATCCAATTTGTTTATTTGCTTCGTTCCGAACGGTGTACCGTACACGATGGACAGCACAGGCTAAGGGTGCGATCCACCGCTGCAGGTAGGGTTTGAAAATCAAATAACGGGTGGTAATAGATTTTCCTCGCCGTCGTCGAACGGGCACGGCCCTCGTGGTAACACGAATGATAAAGCAAAGGAATGTCGAGAACATAATCGGGGTTTTATATAATACCGGCAACCGGTGCGAAATCAATTTGGGTCGAAAGGAAATGGACCCGAATAAATCCCGTTCCTTTTCCGTAGAATAGTTTTTATGGTTGTTTCTTGTTTTGTTATGTGTGCGTGCGTTGGTGTGTATGTGTGTACATTTATCAATCACTCAAAGGTACGCATTTGTCTGTGTTTTGCGGTGGTGGCGATTGATGAATTATCCTTTGTTGTTACTGGCAAATGGACTTGTTTATTTTAAACCGGCCAAATAAAATTCTAGCCCCCGATATTTTAACTTCTTGCACACTTTTAGCTACTGCTGGACTGTTTATTGACTCGTTCGCTAAGTGAAGGGGTTTAAAACTCCTCACCAACACTTTTCGAAACGGTACGCAATAAACATTATCCAACATGTATCAAGTTGATACAAAGGCGCAGCTGAGCATGATCCATTAAAGCGCACTACTTAAATGGATGCTAGCGGGGTAACATTAAAACGATCAGAAATCGTACAAGCTAAGCTGTGCTAGCTTGAAGCTATGACTATAAAATCACTTTTTACGACGCAGTTTGAAGAAGCAAATAATAAATAAATGAAGGAAGAAAAAAACTTTTCATGCAACAGTTGCTCAGAAGCTCCAATCACTCCGCACGGAGAGCGGAAGGATTAAATCGTCTTAAATCCGTATGGTGCTTCGCATACAGCAGACAGTAACAAAACGCTACCCAGACAAAGCGCTGTACAAAATCTTCAAAGTTATAGCCCACTGCGTGGTGGTGCCTTTGGAGAGTCATCTGTTGCAAATAAATGTGCGCTGTTGATGGTCTGGCAGGGAACGTGTGGCTTGCCCGTGCTGCAACCGGTTGTCGATTGAATTTCCGATAAATAACCGATTTTCTCAGGCGCGCAAAACCATTTCATGTAGGGAATGAATAAAGCACGAAAAAAATACCCACAAAACAACGCACAAAAAAGTTGGTGCCGCAAAGATAGCTCCCGAAAGCACTCAAAATTGCCCGCAAGGGGATAATAAAGTTTTTTTGTTTTTACCCGTTGGATTTTGGTCTCTCCCTCTCCTTCTCTCTGTCTCGCTCCTTTGAGCACAAGAACCCAGTACAGAAGAGTTAAATTGAAACGAATTCGAATAGGAAAGAAAATCTAAAAGCAGCGAAACAGAGAAAAAAAACACGTCGGTGGCCTCAACCTTCTTGTGCAATCGGCAAAGTTCTCGGGCAGTGAGCCGTGCATCAGTTTTGTTCTGTCCGACTTTAACCGGGTACCACAGCTGGGAATGGCGATACGCTCGCGGTCAGTACCCGGGTGTTTGCGAATGACGTTTCAAAGTGGAGCGCAAAGAATGGAAGAAAAAATATAGATACACATCACGAACCACCATGCGTCTCCATCGGGAAAAAGAGTATTTGAAAAATTGCTCTTGCCCCTGCACACTGAACTTGGTGCAAAAGTTCCTCTACACTCGCCTGATTGGCACGGCGTATGGGACGGCGTCCCATTCAGCGTACTTACCGGGAGGCAAAAAGTTGTACCACTGCTGGAACGGGAGACAAAGGAGGAGGAAAACAACCTCAACCCCACCCTTGCCTGCCCTTTTCCATGTCGGCTGCCATTTGCCGGGACAGCATTTTCCGGCCAACGGCCACCAGACCGTGCCAGGCGAGCAGATGGGCCACTCACTCTTTTTTAATGATGATGGGAAGCAAAACGAGCGCACACAGTGTGCAACTGAACGTGTTCATTCAGTGAATTAATTTGACAGCTCAGGTGCTTTATGATTGTAATTAGACATGCCTGGCACGTCGTCGTCATCGTCGTCGTCGTCGTCGACGGTGCCCTGCTGTGTTCCGTGTTCACCAAGAAAAGAAGAAAGATCACCCATCGAAAGGAAAGCTTGTTCGCCATGGGACGAGTGCTGGAAATACCAAGTGCATGGGCGACAACTTTCCTTTCCTGTTGATGTACTATCAAGCAAACAGCGGAAATCATCTCCACCCACGGAAGGGAAAATCGTATTTTCTTCTCTGTCATTATTTATGTTGCAACACACCAACAGCCAGGTTGGAGGCGGGGGCAGGAAACACGCCCGGCGTGGAAGCTATTTCGTGTTTGACCCCGGTACAACGAGAAAGCTTCGAAATGGGTCCATCCAAGATACATCATCACACCGCTGCTCGATTGAGTCTTTCTTTCGTTTTACTTCATGATCTCATCGTCTTGGGAGTAGGGCAGGTCCTTTTTTTTTTTTGCTGTACTCCATAACACAACCTGAAGCGACAGTATAGCTAGTAAAACAGGATCACTTTAAATGCAATCGTGATAGTTTATTCGACGCAAGGTAACAGCACACAGGATACTATGAGGAAACGATGGTTTGTAGCCCATTTGTGTGTGTATGTGAGGTTTGCAGTGATGAGCTTTCCGAGGAGCAAATGGTGTTTTTTTAGAAGAAATAAATATTTTCTACCAATGTAGAGATAACGGGGGCCAATATATATTTACTTTTTGTTATTCACTTGGAATTTTTTCCTTAACGTTTTATATGAGAACTTCTGCTGAAAATTGATCACCTAAGCTTGCTTATAACTTCTCATTAGCAAACTACCATGCGCCTCCATCAAAGGGTCCCACATTTACAAAGTACCATGCACCTCCATCTCTAGCTAGTTATTATTCTTCTATTCTTTTTTATTGCAAAGCAGCAATCAGAAAGGACATATCAAAAGTAGTTGAGCCTTATTGATGCACACATTATATTGCTAAAAGAATAACAAATTGTTAGAATAGATCTATTCATTTGAACATCTATTTGATGTTGAACATGAGAGAATAAACTCATTTAATTTGCTTAACTTATAGACCACACTAGCATCAAGATTGTCATGCAAGTTTTTCCGTGTTTTCACTAAAACGAAACAAGCACAGCAAATGAGCATGCCCAAGCCCGTGTCTTGTGCCACCATTTCCTCACCACACATTCAGCTGTCCCACCGCCGCACAAGCAAACAGCATTAAATAAATTGAATAACCCATCAAACTGTCAATTAATGTTTTGCCTTTTCCTCCCTCACACACAAAAACCCACAGGTCTTCGACCTGGCAAGACAATCGCCGTGTAATCTGATGATAAATTGGCAGAAATAATTATGGGGCAGTGAATGGTTTCCAATAAGCAAATTATATGTCCCAGGTGAAATGCACACAGCCACACGTGCATACATGGTATTTGAAATTGAAAGGACCGCACCACCGAACTTTGGTGTGCAAAATTTTCCAAAAGGCTGTCCGAGGAAGCCCACACACATTGCCCACCATACCCAGAACAGAACCTCCGGGCTTTTGAATAACCATTCCATGGTGGTTCTACAATAGGAGGAGAAAAGTGTGTGAAGGGAGCGGGGGGGATCATTTTCGAGCCCAACCATTCCGTTGTCTACCGGATATTGAAATTGGCAAACGTAGTCAATAATCAGACACCGATTGCGGTAGGACACTGTGCGACGGGCGGGAATTTGTATACAGCTTTACGAATTATCAGTATCATCGTTCCGAGCAGCATTAGCCCTACACGCGAACATCAGTGCTGATCGAGATCTCGCACCATGATCTCGCAAAAACCGATCGAACACATCAGCCCGGGCCGGGTGGTTTGAGTGAACCCAAATGCGATGGTGCACCCATTTTCGTCAATAATAGAATACCAATTTTCAATTATGATGTTGCTCATCGCAGTGATTTCTAAGCCGGGCGGGGTGGATTTCCGGCCGGCTGTCTGTTGCCAGAATAAATCTCACCCACTTGGGTGGTGCCGGTGGCGTTTTCCGGTACCCTTTTGCAGTTGTTTCGATGTGCAAATCTGATTTTATGAAATCCGGTGGCAGCATCAGGCTAATTTTGGCTCAGTCACAAAGGGTTAAGCACCCACGATTGGCAGAGTGATGCTGGTGCCGCGGCTGCACTATCGTGCTGATGCAGAATGTGCAACGTTGCGGCTCCATTGCATCCGACACCATGCAGTGACCTCGGATAACCTCGGGATGTGGATGCGGATGTGGGAGCAAACTGAAATGCTAGGAATCGGGGATGTGATTGGATCCGATGTACGCTGATGCATACAGAAATAAAATATCGAATGGCAACAAATTGAACTGCAATTGTCTCTAATTAAGTCGTGTACCATGTTGGTGCTGGACATGACTGCAAGGACAGCCAATTTTTGATGGTTGAAAATGTGGCCCTCATTATAGCAGATGAAAATGATCCCTGGGTAATTATGTAATGATTTTTTTCCTTGTGGTATTTTCTGTTTAAAAATACACAAATGAATTGACACTTTGACACATACAAAGGCTTAAATTAAGTCCTCATATGGATCGTATTTATGTAGCATGTAAAGTTCGAAGCATGCTGGACTTCCGAATAAAGCGACATGTATCATACATAAACTTCAATATGAGTTAGTGCATTTTCTTTTTTGCAATCCTCACTCCAGGCAGCCCATCGATGGATTAAACTTCTATATCTCTTAGTGGATTCAATTGTTTTACACTCCATTACCCGATCGTTCTTGAAGTGCTTTATTTGTGTGCTTCGGCTACAAAAGCTCAGCCCCACAGATGCATCACTGGAAGCTAACGGGTTGAAAGAATTCCATATGACTCGCATGGCGGTAGAGAAAAACCAACCGACTTCGAATATATTTATAACCTTTTGTTCAAATCTGCATAGATTTATGGCGAAAGCGAAAGATTCACGTACACCAACTAGCACCATCGAAACGGTTGGTCGTACATGCGAATGCAACAACACATTCGGTGGAGCACAGTGTGCGATAGTAAAACCGCGTCCTGCAATGAATCGATGGTTGGACAGCACCGTTTGCACAGTCTCGAGTAGATTTACGTACGAACGCCGCTGGAGAGTTCATCGTCAGCTCGCTAAGCCAACCTAAGCTAGCTCATAACTAGACTGTAGACTCGCGATCCGAGACGAGAGGGTCACTATCTTATTCGTGAAAGCAGAACGAGTTTAACGGCCAGAACGGGAACAGCAAAAACAAAAAACCCCAACCAAATGCGCGCCACTTTTCGCACTCGCATCGTGACATCGATGTCCTTGGGTTTGGGCGGGGTGTTTGCCATCTAGCAGCAGCCACGATCGTTTACTGTCTGAGTTAGCTTTTATATTGCTTTCCATCTTTGCCAACCACGCGAATGGTTATTTAGTTTTGTTTATGCACGAATAATATTCTCGCCATAATTCCTTCACATGGCGGGAAAGCAAAACTGTGCCCGGGCTCGGTTTAGAACAAACAATCGTGGTATGATTGGGTTTGTTTTTAAGCTTTTCATATTATTGCTACTGTAATGCATCAGGAATTGCTAGAAATCCTTCTAAATTGCAGCAAATTTCTGTTTAAATATTTATTCCTACTGAACGGACATTGGAGTGAAATAATTCAGAAATTTTGAAATGTTTCAATAAATATTCAATAAACATTTCATGTAACAATATATATTCTTGGACACGTTTCTCCAATTTTATAAAGTGTTAATTCTGGTGCTCAATTCTACAACCATCTCAAAATGATGCTTTCCTTCCATTCCATCGCCCCGAACAAACTGTTTATTTCATGGAACCTGCTGTGGTGGGCAATATTCTCTCTTCCGCTGAATTTTCGACAATCCCCACCGGATACCCATCACGGATGAAAGCTCTGCCCGTTTATCTTACCTCTTTTCACTCATAATCGTCATCATCATCAACAAATGATAACGCTGTAACAGTCCAGTGCATAATGGTGGTCGAGGCCAGGCATTCTCGCGAACACTGGCCAAACACGGCCCCAGAACATACGGGCCACGGCCAAAATGAGAAAATAAATACCACGCGTTTGCAGGCCACACCAGAGTCGTCCCCGCTGGCCGGCTGGTTATTCAAGCGATGTTTTCAAATTTTTAACCCCCTATATTTGTACGCATATTTTCCGAACCACTCACACACACCGCCGTGACCATGGTCCAGGTGGGAGCAAAATGTTTCCAACGACGACGTCCGGTAAACCATCGAAATGAATAAATAAATTATGAATTTTTATTCCCAGTAATGATAATAATTTGCATATTATATTAGCCGCTCCGTGTTCCGGTTTTATGAACACACATTCCTTCCTGTTTTCAACACCATCTGCCTCTCATTTCCACATGCACTCTT